>JAHZNE010006148.1:0-13002 GCA_027744055.1 Callyntrura sp. NNG-2020
CACTCAGTACTGTTCTCACCTTAACTGCTGCTTAAAAGTTACCATCTCTCTAAAGAGGGTTTTCATCAACTTGATACTCATTTGCATGCATACTTTTACGATTATTATAACTAGTATGTAGACATACACATATAATGATTAGTGGGTTGCGCGTGTGTATGAGAGCTTCATATCAATTAGATAAAAAGATAGGATTGGCATTCTTACATCGATATAAGATAAGTAATAGTCGGGACTACGGTTCCTTAGTTGACACATAATTTGCATTTGTGTTTTGATATAATTATTTGACCCTTTATAAACACACGAATCAGGTAGGATATAAGGGAAACGCTTATTGAAGGCCTTATCTTTGAATTTTTGGATTTAACATAGAATTTTGTATTTAATCTCTGGCTGAGTTAGGATCCTAACTTTTCCAGATGATAAGCGACGTTTTCTGGAAAAATAATTTTATTCTCTGGAAAATTAATAATTTGGTCTACCCAAATAAGATTTACCCATTTTGGAAATATTTTGAACATATATAAGTAGACCAGATGTAGTCTTCTAAATTATCAAACTACGCTTCTCTATTGAATTTTTAGCAGTAGCATAAATAGATAATACATTTTTAAAACATAATGTGGTCTGTCAGGACCGGAAAACTTGTAATGAATGGCGTAAATTAACATGGAAGAAAACAAGGTGCTGACAAATCAAAATGTCGAACATATTATTTAGGAACCAGCAAAAGTATTAAGCGTCTTGAAGAAAACAGGGCTATGCGAGATGCCAGGTACATGGGTATGGGTGACCCCATCGAAAACAAAAACCCCGCCCAGCATATTGTACAAAGTCGTTCAGTGTTCCCAACTGCGGTACTTTTATTTGATATTAAAAATAAATATGGAAAAACCAAAAAGGAACAACGACAGATGTAGGGCCACCCACCGTGGTCGACGATGAAAGTAAGAATTCAGGACTTTGTACATTGGTAAACAATGTCCAGAGTTTTCCTTTGGTCCATTGCTGTATGAAGATGCGCTTTGTTGGTTTTGCTGTATGTGTCTGATAAGTGCGTCCGGCCGTGTAGTCATTTATCGCAGGATAACTCCTAAACGAAAACTAATTCCAAAATTCAATTTTCGCAAATTTACGGTTATTTTTAGTTCGGACGAGTTCGAATATGGGCACTTGAGGTCAAAACCCTGTTCACTCTGATTCAAATGAAGTTTCCCAAATTCTCACATTTCCACCATCGACTGGACGAAATGTTAACAGTGAACATAGTATCACTTACAACCTTGACACAACCATTTTAAAGTGCACACCCTTCCTACGGCATTTACAACGGTTTATCAGTATCTATGTGGTCGCGACTCTTAAACGCAGCAGTTTATTTTTCAATTTCATCTTCATAATGTGGCGTCGTGGTTGTAGCCACCATGGTATTAGCCTATATTAAACGATGTGCCCTTCCACTTCATAAATATAATTTCAAACATCATTTTTGTGTAGCAACATATTTTGTATATGACACCTCGGTTTAAGTTTTACCACAATGTATACTCTCTCTGGCACTCGTTCGAAGAAGGAGGGTGAGGTTAACGCCAAACAAGTCAAGTGAAGGAATGTACAAACAGAAAGTAAGCAACCATGTTAGTGGCACAAGAAAAAACGGATTTTTGGCTCGCACCTATTCATGTTTGTTATCCTAACGATGGAAAAAACTGGACTTAAACAGGCACTACGCTGGAAGCACGAAAACACGGAAAATGAACAAAGGGTTGAACATGAAATTTTGAATAGGCAACTCTTATTCTCATCACTTTTTACATCATCATCCTGTTTTCCTTTCTCATCTTAACCCTCTCTGGTTTTCGACTTTTTTTGGGTGGATAGCTTTAAAAAAGATGTTTTAGGCAAAATGAAAAAAAGGAAGATGGAAATGAAAGTCGTCTTCTCATCTACTTTCTTTTTCACTGGTGCACACACGTAAAATGTGTGTTTTCCAGCTGGAAACTCTAACCCTGCCAGTAAAGATGATGAAAGTATGGTCGTAATGGTTGCATAACATTGAGCAGCTAATAAGTCTTCCAAACAGGTTCAAGGAAAGCACCAACATACACTTAATCTATTTTCATGATCACCTTCTATAGATATACAAGAACAGGAGTATGTTTACCACTGAGATACTTTCAACGTACATGTATAAAGCATCTCTCTCTCTCTCTCTTTCACTCACTCACTTTCTCTCCACCAACTCTGTTGTACACTGGATGCTAGAGAGTCCTATTTAGCTGTATTACACACAATTTTGTTGTTCACCATTTCCTGCTTACATCATACCATGATCACGCCAACGTCAACCTAGATAATACACTGCATTTTTTCGCCCAGCCACATTCATCAAATCAAACCAAACTCCGACAACGCAGACCTACTAACCGCCAACAGGCAAGCCGTGCGTTCCAAGGGAAAAAAGACCTTCCCCGAAAACAATAGGTAAGATAACAACGCCACCATTATCAAACTAGAGAGCAGGATGGATGTCGTGACCTGCTGTAGTAAATATAACACGTTAGCTAATTGCAATGAGTACTCTACTACCATTACTACTCTCAACTCAAACTCACCCCCCCCCTTCTCCCAGCTTTCTTTCGCCGTGTGGCTTTTTTATTTCTTTTACCCTGAAAACCGATCATTCATTTATCTTCTCTTTCCGTTCTGCTCTTTGTTTTCACCTCCGTCTGACAATTCCCTGCTGTAACAGAGTCGCAGCGAAAAAAAAGCAGGGAAAAGGTAAACCATGGACCAATTAGTTGCTACCGTATCATAACATCATTATAACATTTATCATCTCACTTTCTCATTTTTATACCAATTTTGGAAAAGGGCAAGAAAAAATATGGTGTCAGTGGGGAGAAAGGTGAAAGTAGCAGTCTCGCAGTTGTGGTGAAGTAGAAAGAAAAAAGGACAGCACTTGCAGTGAGCCAACCTTTAGGTCGTTTTATAAATGAAATGCTACATCAGTTATGAAGTGATGACTCCGTCGTCGTCGTCGTCGTCGTCCGTAGCACGAAACAAAGCCCTAAAATAGAAAGTGACTCTTGTCGTACACCAGCAACTGCTACCATCATTGGCACCTCTGCGGCCAATTTCTACAACTTTTCTCTACTTCTGTTTTCGGTCTACAGCCACCATAATGACACAGCGTGCCAACAGACAGTGCATACAAATAACACCTACCTTGTGGTGCTGCTGCGCTGACTGTGTGGTCCTTGAACCATTTAAGCCAACTAGCAACAAACAACGCGTGTCATTCCTTTTACGGTTATTACAATTGTTATTATTATTTTATTTTTGTACGTCGAGTTTGGTGAGGGTATTATAAACGCTGAGCTAGTATATTCCCCACGAAATAGTGTACACGTGGAGAAAAATTGAGCAGAGGAAACCATGACTTTTAACTTGACTTCATAGTAATCTAACAATGACAAAGTTGACAAGTACTATTACCTGTTTCTTTCATTCTTCTACTTTTACTTTGCAAAAATATGAACAGGAATCTTCTCAGTGTGTCAGAAGTCAAAAGTGCTTCTGCTTCTGATAAGACACAAGAATGAAAGTTTAACGGAGACGGAAAGGCAGCGCATCCCTTAGATATACTGAATGTTAATGGAGTTACCAGTAAAATAGGTAGGCGTAATGCTGACAAGTTAAAAGGCCAAAACATTTGACACGAAGACAAAGGAGCGGCCCACTTTAACTTTTGACCTTCTGTACATTTTCTGCGTCGTATGCTGTCGTTCCATAATGTTGAGAAATAGTTCCCTTTTGATGGAAAAATGGATGATATTGCTGGTTTGTTTAAATGTTTGTTGTTCGTCGGTTGTTTTGATGGTAAAAGTTTACAAAAAATACTACAAGTTTGCCCTGTCAGGACGAGTTGTACGCAAATTGTACTTTACAGAGCGTTTTCATTATGGGGAGAAATTGGGAAGTAGGTAAGGGTTCTTTCAAATAGGACGTCACGCTATTTTTGGCATGAAAGGTCATCATGAAAGCCTGATGTCACTAACGTCAACCTGCGAAATGTGAGAGGGATGAAAAAAATCAGATTTTATCTTGATGACTTTTTAATACCCCCAGAGTGTGTGTTTCCATTTTACGGAAATTTGAAATATCAGCAATGTCTGGTTAAGAGGAAAGTCTTTTCGTTTTCTTGTCTATCTTTCAAACTACGCGCCTGACAGATGAAAACCAAATTTCAATGGGTTCTTTCTCTAAATATTCTCTAAATTTCTCTAAAATAATTCAAAAATGTAGAACGATAATTAAAAATAAACCATGGGCTACAACGAAGTTACCACGAAAATTTTTCGTAACCTCACACTCGCTTTTATTTGAATTGTCTACAATCTCTTTAATTAGTTTGATTAAACCCTGTTCTCTCTACACAAACTTTCTTATACAATTCGGGTTTGTTAGCCGCATGGAATTATATTCGCTGGTCTCTCTCGTGTGAAAACGGGGAAGGGGTTTCTACGCATTAATCTTGATATTGTTCAGGAGGTATCTTAGTTAACTAATTTAATTGCATTGTCGCTAATTTGTTAAATTTGAGAATAAATATAAATATTTTCCTCGGCGTAGTAAATGTGATATTATCACTTGAGACACATTGATTACAATTGTAGTACGCAGTTGTGTAAAATTAAAGGGAGCACATGAAAGGAGCGTATCACTCGGGTACCACCTGATCTTCCTTCCTTTTCTATTGTTGCTAAAAGTGTAAATATATATGCCTACATTGTTCGCATATAGCGCTGAAGGGCTTCCAGGAGAATAGAGACAATTTCTCTTATTTAGTCATCTGAAAACACCAGCCGAGACAGAGTGCAAACAGGAGCGCGTTTTAAGCAGAGATGTAAGGCTTTGTTACTACTGCTTAGGCTCTTCATATTACTTACACTCTGTTATCATTGTAGATATATAAAATGATGGCCGGAGAAAGCTCAATTTTAAAAAAAGCTTTTTGCTCCAGTTTCAATTTGTTTCGTTGGCGCGTATCTGTGTCTGCTTGGATGAATACATCATAGAACATCATTCTGACTGAAGTATAATTTATGGTTTTGCAACGATGAATTATTCAAATTCAAATATTGACATGAATCACATTTGATGAAGCTTTTGAGCCAAGTTAGCCAGGGATTTTTTTTCTTAACCTTGAAAGAAGGCCTCTGTGTTGTTTGCCGTAGGTATACTGCAATATTATTAAGTTTGTCATGTAAATAATAGCCAGCTTACTTCACAGTTTGTAGGGCCAAGTCGTCAGCTAAATGGTTAATATGATGATAAATTACAAGTTTAGAAAAGTCGAATGTGTTTAAAGCAACGGAAATATAAAAATAAGGTTGGTACATTGTCTGGTTTGTGTGTTTTATAGGAACAACCCCATGGAACATCAAAAACTATCCTTTCCATGGGTGAAAATGGTTTCCCGATGTTGTAAATTTTCCACTTGACAGTGCAGTATGCAGTAGCATGCAGATAAGGCAGTGCAAATCTCAAATCGCGTAGCTGTAAACCATTGAAACTTAGACATTGAAAGGGAACTTAATTAGACGATTGACGCCAACACAATATGACATAAATGTGCACATCCGTCAGGTGAGGCAATTATATAGAATACGGTGTGGTATCTGATTTGAAATATTATTTCAGCCTTCAGGCACATGCATTGTGTAAAAATGCTTTTGTTATTTCGTTCCTCGTCATCAGTTTATTGTGCAGAGGGTAAAATGCAATTTTGTCGTAAACTACCCTCCGTCAATAGTGCATTCTCTGCATTTTGCGCTGCGCCCATAATCTAGTACCTTTATAAAGGCGTAGATCAGCTGCAGTAAAACTAAAGGTGACTGGAAAGTTCCATGAAAAATTGGAGATAGCTCGCTAGATAAGCTAGCATGTTGTGGAAACATGTTTTTGTTATTTACAGAGCTAACGCACTTACCTCGTTTGAACAAGAAGTAATTGCTACGCACAACTGCTGAAATGTTGCGACTGGCTGCTGCTAGTCTCATGGATAATGTAATGTAAGTTATAATAAGAAGCATAAATAAAAGTTGGGAGTTTCTCAAGGGTACGGATAAATACGTTTACCATTACCATACATTGAGAGACACGCAAAGGCAGAGACTTGATCATTCTCGCATGTTTTGTTATCACTTGGAAAAGTATGAAACCTATAATGTTGAATATGAAAAATGGGAAGGTGAGCCGCTAAGCACGGCACTGAACATTTACTGTGCATGCCAGACGGATAATAAAAAACCTGTATATTGACTCAGAACGACATACCGTCATAACTTTGCCATCACCGTAAATATTTGACGTGCAAAAATGCAATAATAATAATTAATAAAGCCATCATGCCAGCCATTGCAAACTTTCGACATACCATAAAGCGAAGTAACGACTGCAAGCTATATCATAGCAAAAAAAAGAACTTACACGCAGCATAGTCCTGGAGCTGTTGAAACTCGGTCGGGGAAAGTTTCTCCCAGTGAAGAGTCATCTCGCCAGCCGTTTCTGGTTCCTGGCTTGCTTCTTCTTGCTGCTGCTGCGGCTGCTGCTGCTGCTGCTGCTCTTCAAAGGGAGCGGGGGACACCGCACCGACCACTACTTCTGTTGGAGGTGGTGGCGGTGTTGGGTGCGGAAGGGAGAGAGATTTTCTCTTTGTCTGAATCGTGGTGACGCCGAAATTGTAAACAGATGCAAAGAAAAATTAGGGAAAACTTGCGACCAGCAAGTTTTCTTTTGTTGATGCTTGTAAGGTCACCGGAGTACGGACTTCAGAAGATCAGAAGATGCTTCTTTTGTTGCTACTGCGTTGCCCTCACGGTGCGGTAACCGGGTATGTTTTTGAGTAATACAGACACAAGAGCAAAGATGCTGTCGAAAAAGTAGGATGATGAGTGTTCAAAATTAGTCTCAAAAATACTGTTTACGTTACGTGTAGTAATAAATAGTATATTTAGTGTTTTGGCATTCTGCTGGAACAACGATGATGCCTTTGAAATGTTTTGGAACGAGTGACAACTAAGCACGACAGTGCATCTATAAGGGAATGTGTTTATGAGACGAGCGTGACGGTAGTTACTTGTACTGACGCGAATGGTTGCCAATGGTGATGTGGAACGAGATAAGAATAGTAACAATGATGACAGTCTGAATCCACTTAGGCAGAGACGATGTTGAGTCTGATGATTTTGTGATGACGGAAAAGTGTACGTTGAGGTGCGTGCTGCTGATTGTACCAATGTGTGTGTGTCTGAGAGAGAGAGACAGTGAAAGTAAACGAAGGAGAATGAATGGTGGCGACTAATGGCACCTTTCTTCACTTTCGGTGCGCTCGATAAATAGAGAATCTCTTTTACGTCTTTAGTTAGCACTACTACTCGCTCCTTGAATTTCTCGTTCTCTCATTTTAGCATTGGTTTTGTCATTTGTTCCATCACATCGCACGATAGCTAGTGGTTCCATTAGTTTTAATTCGACGTTCATACTTCTGATTCGAAGCGTCCGTATTCATGACAGAAGAGGGGATTGGCAGTTGCACATCTGAAATATATAAAGAATCAAGACAGAACATTAGATTCAATTACGTGGCGTGCGAAAATGTAAGTACTCAGACAGCCAAGTGTTTAAGCTGTATAGCATAGCAATTGCCGTCGAAGGGGGATTCAGAAACAGAATTTCAATGAAAGCGTCACTAAGAGTCCTTGAAGAAATACTCCGAAGTTTAAATAAAAACATGTGTGCGCCATAGAAATATAAGCTGGGAATATTGAATGAGCAAAATGTGCGTTATAAACAGTATTTTATCCCGCAATGACATAAACAGTACTTATGATGATGGATTCTGAGTACGCATGATGCATGTACCAGTTGCCATTAATATCATAAATAGCACACATTAAACTTTTTTCCATGCTTATGTTCGAAGAAGTCAATAGGATGCCAATTTCGATAATAGGTTTAAAAATATACTTTTTTTTACAGAAATGGCTAATGTCGACTTCACTTACGAGTGCGTCAGCAAAATAATCTACTTCAACACAACAGATAGTGAAGGCACAATGACACTGATGCCTGTAAAAAAATCTTCATTTATTTTTAATAAGACCGAATCTTCAACAAAATTTGTTTTCAGAAAAAATACTAAAAAATTATAACTGTCCCTCTCCATTTTCTTTTCTTTCGACCTTCGAGGAGTTTTCACTTTTCCAAGAAAATGTTCTGACGTGTTGTTGCTAAAAGCGACCCAGAAAACGACAGCCTGTCCACAAGACAGTGTAAAGAAAGAGAAAATAAAATTGATTATCTGTGCATTGACACACCAAAAACTTTCTTTTCGCCTCAAATCAAATTGAATCAATGGTGGTCACAATGCTTTGGTAGTAGTACCACGACGACAGACAATATACAACAGCCAACCGTTAACAGTGCATTGCTTAAACAACTTATCCACTCCATGCACGCAACGCAATGTACAAATGCAGCACAAATCGCGCTACAAAACCAATCCAACTTGTAACAACGAAAAGTTGGAGACCACAAAATGTACAACCACTTATTACATTCTGTATCAGTAGCCGCAGCACCAAGGCCGCAGCGGTACACTCGGCATGAGAGTTCGTTTTCTCAGAGATTCACTCATTTTCTTTTTTTCCTCTGTGACTCGTTGAGAAAACTCTTAATGTGTGTATTTTGTATTTTTTCTTCCCTTCTCCCTTTCTCTCTCACACGTTCCCTTTCTTCCTGTCGTACACTCTCTCAGCATACAAAACCACACGCAATGAAAAAGGCCAAAATAGAGAGAGAGAGAGAGAGAGAGAGAGAGAGAGAGCAGGACATAGATTGCTGTACCTTTTTCTAAGAATGAGCAAATATAATAAGAAAGCATTCTAAATAATTCCCTTTCTTTCTTTGTTTTCTTCTTTACTCCATGTCAAAGACAACTGCCACCACCACCGCTGCAACAAATACGAGCATACTACTTCGTCGTCCTCAAGGAAATATAAATTATATAAAGACAGCAGAAACAGCAAACATGGACATGCTTTTTTTCGTAAAAAACCCAGACTTTGTGTGAGGGCTGAAAGAATCGGGTTCTTGTGACATGACATGGCCGCAAGACAAAACAAGTTCAGTATAATAATGAGCTATAAGAGAAGCATCGGATAGAACTTCAAAGGATGCTTTTTTTGTCGTCTCTATTACAACACTGGTAGTATTATCATTATTTTATTGTTATTAGCATTATCAGTGGGACTACCCAGTATAATTGCTACTCATATTTACATGAGGTTGGCTACATACCTTTATCTATCATCACATTACCGGTTCCCGTCTTGAGAAATTTTCGACTCTGACTTTGGACTTGGACTTTACATGCTACTACTGTATTAGTAACTAAGATTAGAGTCCCGAATTTGTCAGTTCCACGCCTGTCTCCCTTTCTACCTCACTTGAAATCCGCAAAAACATCCGTTTTCCCTTTTTACATAAGTGTCGAGAACAGTTTCTTTCTACCTGTATGCCTACGAAAGTATTACGAAGCTTCAACTTAAACAACCTGTCTCCCAATCTAAAACGTCATCGTGTCCTCCTCCTCTCTCCTTTAGACAGGGACTAAACATCATGGCTAGGCTGTTTCTGTGTACGAACGAACAAAGTTTTTTTTTCACACAATATGTTGTGTAAATGGAAAGGGAAATGCGGACTCAACTCTGCACCACAATATATACTATCTATCACGTTTTATTGTCACGGTTGTGTTATTACCCTGAAAGTACTGAATCCTACTGGGAAGGTGTCATTTTGTTGAGATTGTTTTGTCATTTAATTGCTTAAACAAGAAATAAACGATGAGAATATAATGCGATGAAACACCGAGTCTCAAAGCGGCCTCACAAACTCTCCTACCTCCCGCTGAGAAAGAAAATATTAAAATAAATTAAATTAAACATTTACAAACAACAATGAAGACATGGCCATAGGACAAAACACACACGAGCAGCGAGTGAGATCGAAAAAGGGAGAGATTTGATATCGTTTTCCCCGTATTTTCTGTTACGAAATATACTGCGAACGGTTTTGATGGATGCCTGTTTGCTCCCTCTAGAGAAAACAAGAGCCAAGAAAACGTAAGGTAGTTTTCTTAAAAATAATATCCAATCAATGTATCCTATTATTGTCTTACTCTGTTTTTCTTATTATTTTCATATGAAACAAAGCAAAAAGTTTGTGTTGGTGCCAACTTCAACGAAAAACTCATAAGATATACGAATGCTCGTACTTTCCGAGAAGACAAACAAAATCGGATTTTTTTTCAAACAACAGGCGGCTTTCCTTAGATTGTGGGAACTGTGGAACCTGAGACACAGCACACAAACATCGCGTAGTTGTTGTCTTGAATCCCTTTGTATTTATAAACCTCAGTTTAAAAATGGATATCACTACACAGCTCTCTTTCTCCAGCAGCGCGCCGTTTCTCTTATTTCACAGGGAAAAATAGAGAGCAAAACCAACATGAAGATTTTTTCAAACAAAAACAACAGATAATAGTGCAGGGACCCAAAAGCAAAAAAAAGAAGAAATTCGAGCAGGTTTTTTTTCTTCATTGTAAACGGAGCCAGAGCACAAAGCAGAAGGGGAAAATAATACTACTAAAAAGTATTTAATAGAGAGCATGATTGTATTTTACGTGCTCCGTCAGCAATTGCAATTTTTGCCGATTTTGCAGTAACGAAACTACTGCTCCCTACTCTTCCTTGTCCAACACGTTGGGAGAAGAAATCTGAGAATGGGATACAACAACCGTTTTGCTTGTTTCTTGCAAAATGGAAACAAGACTCCCTTGAAAACAGTACAAGTTTAAGTAACGTGTGGTTTGTAAATACAAATATAACATTTCATAAGTAAGCATCCTTTCATTTTAAACAGATTTTCCCTTGCTAATGGGAAGTAAACAAGAAAATTGCCTTGAGACTAACGAAAAGATAAGATAAACAGCGTTATTTTCATTTCAGAATATTTATACTTTGAGAAGCCCAGACTCGAGCTTGTGGTGTAGTCGTCTTAAGAAATTAACACAAGAACAATGCAGCGTTTTAACAGAGATAGTCATTCAATTCGGTTTTTGGAAATACAATGATTTTTTGGCTTTGCCATTTCGTATACACACACACAGAGGAGACGTTTATGTCTTCCGGGAGTGTTCGTTGAAATGCAACTTATCAAAGATATCATCTGAGGGAATGTTGACTAGAGAAGAAAGAAGGAGCAAGATCCTCATAATAACTTTCCAAGTAGGGAGCTCATGCGGAGGAAACGGAGCACATAACAAGAGAGCTGCAGATGATAATATTGTATTATGTGCAGTTAAACACATATTTATTTTACATGTTACGTTGGTGAAATTGACGACGTTTTGAGAGTGTACTACGGGGCCGCAACAACTGGATCATAAATTTTTATTGCTGTGTGGTCAAAGCCAGTAAGAGGGAGCAAGAGTAAATGAAAACATAGGCAAGTTCTTGCTCTATTTTTTTACTCGTGTGTGTGTGTGTGTGTTTTGGAACGTAATAAAAACTTTTTAGAAAAAATATAGTCATTTCGAATAAGTCCGGTCAACTGCTGCTGCTGTGAACATCTTTTTAGTTTTGATGGGTCAAAGATTGAAACGTCAACAAGAATAGGGGATACCGATTGAGGCGGAACATTCACAGAGCGCGTTGGCAGGCTGAATTTTGAAATTCTGGGAAAATATCTACCTTACTCGTATTTGACATACATGAAATCTGTCGTCTGCCGAGTAACGTCCAAAGGGAGATAAAAAAACAGGAAAGGATTTCACAATTGCATTGTTCCTGTGAACACTGATATTTCGGCGGAACAGCAACCACGTACACGACCATAAATTACTTTTAAGTCAAATGTGATCGTTAAAATTAGAAAAGTTATTTAATTAAACGTAAAGAATCTCTGTTATACGCCTTCGGCCTTTCCGCTACTTTCCCACACGTCTCAGTTGAAAAGCTGCTCTGCAGTTTTTGAGTTATCTTGTGTTTTTCTAACACAGAATCCAGCGGATGTGATGTGCGCAGAGGCAGTATAAGAAAAACAAAACCGTAATACGTCATGATAGTCTTCTCTTTGTAAAAGAAAAATTTCGGGCAACAGCACCGCCCGAACTCGGAGTCAAAATGCAACACTGCAAACTTGTGATTAGTGCGAAACCATTTTTCTTTTTACTTTTTATGTGACATTATGCATAAACTAGCACATCTCTTTTTATGATTTTCTCGGATTTGTATGTCCATCTATTTTGTTAAGCTCGTCTGAATATTCTCTGAATCCCTTGCTGACTGCATTTAACCCTCTCTTCTTCGAATTTGGCCCTTCTTGCCTCAATTTCCCCTTGTTTTTTCACCGTGCTGTCGTCATCGCGGATAGAGTGTGCTCTACCTACTTACACCACACATTCATTGACACAAGAAGGCGTACTTCTTTGAATGGGTGTTCCCCTGTTAATACCTTTCCTGATCCCTTCAGATAACATAGTCGAAACCGTGAGCAAACTACGTACATTCAGTTCTCTTTTTTTTCAAACTTCCCACAAGAAACCAGGAAACAATTTGTTTCGACTGTTGTTGTTGTTACTACTGCTACTACTGCTTTCTTCCCATGAATACAAAATCACACTTAATATGTAACTACATGCACGCATCCCACCACTAGTGGCTTTTTTGTGGCGGGGAAAGGTGGTTTACTTTTTATCCTGTTGTGTTGATGTTGTTGATGATGACGGTGATTCTTGTTTTCTGCACAACTACCAAAACTTCACCTTATTATATAGTTATTATGCTGCAGGCCTTATTTTTTTCTTTCTTGGTATCCGTTAAACTAAAAAGACTAATGTAAGTTCCCAAGACATGATTCTCTCTTTTT
>JAHZNE010006149.1:0-25394 GCA_027744055.1 Callyntrura sp. NNG-2020
CTGAGGCTGGTCCTAAATAATATGATGGATTGATGTGATACTGATTGATATGATAGATGCATTAATAGCAAAAGCATTGACAGCTGAACTAATCATAAAAGTTATTGGCCTGTTTTAGTTTAATTTTTAGTAACAAGTTATCTAAAAAACGGACTAGCCTAAGTTTTGGTCCATCTACTCGCAATCAACATTTGACGGCAGGTTCCTAGTTGCTATTAATTCTAGTCAAATGAATTATAAATATGGTAGAAACGTTTGCAAATTGCACGTACTTACAGCATTTGATAGCCTACAGTTTACGTACGAATTGGTGAATGAAATGAAATAATAATTATTATTGTTTCTTTGAATCATGTTTTTAGAGAGGATAATGTGAAAACACTTGTCGCTAGCTGCAAAAATAGAAATGACTTTTGTTAAAAACAAGGGATCATAAGGAAAATAGGTTGCAAAATTGCTAAAGCTTGCAAAATATCAATACATCTTCAGAGAAGACATTAAATATTTATTTTTAGGATTCAATGGATTCTATATTCATTCATGCCTATGGTTGATAAATCAAACTTTTAAGTTTGTTAAATGTTAAAACATTTTTTATCGTCACTACTCGTTTCATTAAATCACGTTTTACTTTTTTATGGGTTAAACGAACTAACAACATCAAATATACCTAAACATAAACATAACTAATTTTTACATCAGTGAATATGCTTTTTTTGATGTAGTATGACTATACGATACATCATCGGAATTGCTTTGCAAGTAAGAGTGAGAGTAGTGAGACTAGTGAGAGCAACATAAATGAAATACCTTTGCATGTAAAAAGGGAAAGAATGTCCTAAAGCTCAAAAAGATCGTTTTTACTGTTGTGCATTGAATTAGTCAATTTCTACTGACGGACAACTGCATTCTGCTATATGAGCTAGCATGCTGCTTGCATGGCATTGTTTATTGTCGATTGCATTGACACTCTTTAGATAAAATACTTTTGCTGAATTAAAAATGTTCCTGTAGCTAGTCCACTCATACTATATTTAACACAAAATATTTGCCATGTGGCCAGATTGCCGTAAAGACTGTGAACCGATTATATAACTTAATTTAATGAATTCAATAATATGTCAGAATATCGTCAACATTTTATATTTGTTTGTGGGTGATGGATTTTACATCGTGAAATAATGATTCAGCTACAAAAACATTTATAATTGTAAGTTTTGTACATAATGATGTTTCAGAAGTACCTAAATGTTTTTGTTTTTTTCTCCTGTGTACAAAATATTTATGTTAGAAGTTCAATGCTACCAATTTTTATCCACAAAAATTTAACCTGTTTAATCATTATGATGTGAATTATGACATCTTTATATTACAGATGGAAGAAATGGCAATAGGACAAGAGTGAGGTTTCAACAAACATTGTCGCGCAACCACTTAGGTAAATTTTCTTCTAGTCAAATCACAATGACTTTACTGGAAAATGTCCAGCTAAGTGAAAAAGTGTATTTGAAATTGTATACTTTCTGTGTGAAGGAGGATGCACAGGTACAGTACTCTATATTATGTAACGTATAAAGTGTTGCTTGTTAGCATCTAAAATTCATTTGGCTATTATTATATTGTGATTGCAAAGATATTTTATTTATAACAATATACTTTTGCAACTCATTTTTTTAGCACGAATCAATTCAGACGTTCCATTTATTACGCGGAAAAAAATATCACTCTATTAACATCACTGCGTTTATGTCAACTTGTTTGAAAAGCAATTTATCAGAACCTTACGTATTTGACATTGAGTTGCAAGTCTTTGAAACCAACGGAAGACGTATGAGGGATTTAAACTTTTTCAGGCTTTTCGATGTTCAAGTGGATGTGCCCCTCATAATGTTCTTTTATGGAGGCATTAAACCTGCTGAATTTAACAATAATATGTAAGCTAAATACTACATTCATGTTGAACAGATGTATGTCTTGAATCAGTCTTGATCCCTTTGCAATCTGCATTTAAACTCCTATCCCAAATACTTTTTTAACGGAAACATACTTTTTGTAGGTCCGTGACAAGAAAGCCGAGATCAATTGCAGTAAGAAATACCTCATCTGCATCACACACCAGGCCCGCCACTCAGTGCCAACGTCGCAATTTCATTGTGAAGCCAATTGACGTGGATTGGTTGAACGTTGTACAACCAAAAGTTCTTAACCTTGGTTATTGCTCAGGAGCTTGTCCTTTTCTACTTGAAGACGATCATTACAATTTCACTCTTCATTCATTCCTTTTGAGTCGATACAGGTATAAACACAGAACGAGTCTTTAATTTATAAATGTCAACGTCATCAATCCATTAATGGCAATAATTGTATTCTCACAGGCTTCACAACCCCTTCAAAATACCACCGGATTTTCCGAATTCATCCTACTGTATACCATTGACATATAAAGGTGTATGGGTCCTTGAAACATTAGATACTGATAAAATTGAAGCAGGAGTAGTATATAACCTTTCAGTGGAAAGTTGTGGATGCAGGTAATATTCTGATTCATGCATCAACGAACCATTAAGAAATTAAATATACAATATAAGAAGTTTCTTTGTTACAAATGGATGGTATTATTTTCTTTTCAATTTCTCTGTACAACGGTACGGTATATAAATTACTATATGTACATTTGTTTTTATACAATCTTCTTAAATTATAAGCTATTTATTTCAATCAATAAATTTCGTTATACTATGTGTAAACTCAATGTACTAACTAACGTTGTTTTTATTATTAAGTTAACATTTTTTATTAAAAGTTATTTATACAGGCAAGCGACATTTTACACTTTAGTTTTATTCCATCTCGTCTGAATTTAACTAAATGAACTGCGAACTTTTTAATCAATCATGTAAACATTACGAATACTCGTCTGCTACTGCGACAATGAGTCGTCTGTACTTTTCGTGAATACTGGTGGCGTGACGTATCCGTAAATATATTTTAGTATCATTACAATGTTCAATTGATGATGGCAAAATGATTATGATTTGTTCACATCATGGGACCTGCCCCAGGACCTAAAGCCCCATGAGGGCCAGGAAAGGGTTGTCCCGGCATCATGGGTTGTCCAAGTTGAGGGCGGACCATTGGACCCCCAACCGGAACCTGAACACAGTATCGCAAAAACGGAATTAGAAATTATAATTTTCAGTAGGATTATTAAATAAGTATAATATAAGAAAAGACTGCAGTACTGGTTGCATCGGCTGTGGCTGTAAAGGTTGTTGAATAGGTGGTGGTGGTGGTTGATTAGGTGGTTGCACTGAATTGTCAGGGGGTAGAGTGAGATTAGCTAAAAGTTCTTGAACAGATGGGAAAATAGAGCATTCCATACTTCCTTGGCTGAAATCTGAGAATCTTCTTAACTGCTGTGATACAACTGCATACTCAGGAGATTCTATGACATACATGCATGCATACGATAATTAGTCAGGATATAAAGTATTATGTAAGGGAGAAAATGTGAGTATAAGACTACTACTTACGTGGCCCCATAGCTCGTTTTTCTGCCAATTGCGTCATATTTGTAGTTATTTCATGAATCAGAGGAACTACTATAAATGGAACTTTTTCTGGGTCAGAAAGTGCATTTCCGTCAGTTTCCATTGGTTGAATATCTGGACTGTTTGCTCTGGTCAGCAAAAGCTGAAACGAAAAAACCCCAAATTTCGATTAAAATTTAAAGAACTCAAGCGTTATCGAAATTTTATTCGTTTTAAGAGCGCTAAATATGCCAACGAAAGCATATATGCTAAACACGTAATGTAATTAATATCATTCATCATGTATTCAATCCCCCCTGCACATTAACTTACATAAAGTAATATCTTGCTTTGAGATGTCACAATAGCAGACATTCCTTGTGGAATTATGGGCATTGCTGAAGGAGGTACTGTCAAGCAAAGCTGCACACTCCATTTCCAGTTATGCTGTTCAATGATCGCTGGGTTTAACTGAAGACGTATTATCTGAATACAATCACGAATGATGCGCGACGGTAATGATATCATTTTTAGAAATGCTGACAAACCATTAGGCCGGAACGGTGGGCATACCACTTTGGTCATGAAAAAGTTTTCTAACAACTGTAAAAAATTTCGTTTAAATTAGCGCATCAATGACAAATAAAATTGCAATGGGTGCAATAAGTGGTGCAGGAAATCGTTAAAATATTTTACTTGAAGTTCTTCTGGACTCCACGAAATCTGATTTTCAATTGCTTGGGTGATTTTTATGTGTAGACTCTGAAAAAAATTAGGATCTAAGCTAACTCTGAACTGCATAGTATCTGATCTGAAGAGAATTACTCCTGGTTCTTGTTGATTTAACAAATGTAACTGCAAATAAAAAATTGTAAAATTAAAAATACTGACATACGTGCAATGCATCAATGCAATTAAAATATGTTGTAAATTTGGTAAATTAAATATAAAATATATAAGTTTGTCACCGTACATGTTCTTCAGACTGCACTATTCTTTGTAACTGTCTTCTTAAATAAGAACAACCAAGAAATCGTTCCAGTGGTCTGCATGGATAACCACTACTCGCAGCACTAGCGTCGGCCGACGGTGTGCATAAAATATCTAATGCGTCATGTGTCAAAATTGTTGGAATTGCTCCTGCCCATGATCTTTGTGGCAAAACTCTATTATGGGCTAAGTTAACGCGATTTTCCATCTACATACACATATTTATTATTTTAGATTATTAAAAATGTAGTTAGAATAATAAATTGATGACTCGATATGCATGAATAAATTACCTGGCCACTTTGTGGAGAGTGTCCCACACGAGCTGGCGATGGTCTAGGCATACCTGGAGAACCTGCGGATTGCCAAGGACTTTGCGCGGGGGCAGGAGAACTGTCAGCATGAAAAAATGGAGAGGGGTGACTTGTATTATTACCTAAACTTGCCATTGCGCTGGCAGGGCCGTGACTTGACGGGTTATGATGTGGGTTGGGATTTGGGGATGGAGTAGGTACAGACAGAGGTCCTCCTGAAGGAGACGGTGCTGGGAGCATTGCAGACGGACTTGGAACAGGATGAGGAAGCATTGGTACACTGGGATTAGGAGATTGTTGGCTTATATGGCTCAAAGAAGGAGGTGATGCTAAATTTGCCAGCGACGTTGCTGGACTGTATCCACTTTGTGCCTATAACAAAGATAACAGTTAAAAACTAATAGAGAATACGACACATGTACTATGAACTATGGTTATAAAAAGGTTTTCAGACATATAACGCACCGGTTGTGGAATATGGGGACTAGCGGGTGTGTGTGGATTTGATCTTCCCGGAGCTGGGCTTGAAGGTTGACGGACTGTCATGAATGGAGATGCTGAACCACCCCCAGGGGTACCCACGTTATGATCCATCTCCAACAAAGTAGAAATAGGTGACGGTGGATTATCATCTTCAGACTGAGATCTTCTTCGAAATACCGCGTTTTCATCCACATATTTGGACAAGAAAGCCTTTAAGATTAAAAATATTAGTGAAGTAATCCGAGTACAAGAAAGGGAAATGTTGTATGAAACCTTTGAATTGTTTACAATTTGCCCAAACCTTAAGACCTTGTGTGGGGGAAAAATCACCCAAAACTGTGGTTTTGTCAAATTGAGAATATGCACCATCTCTAATTGATATAAGGCCATCATGTTGAAAAACTACATCTAAGCAGTAAACACTACAATAAACTACACGAACATGATAAATAGAGTGTGGTACTAGGACAAATGTTTGAACTGGAATTTGTGGTCGCGAGTACATAACTCCTAGTTGGGGAGTTGTAGGTAATTTAGAAAGTGAATACAATGGCTCATAAGTTTCGTTTAAGAGTTTCATTAATCCATCCAAAGAACCTGTGTTAGAATTGATATATTGTTGAAGGTGAACTCTCAGTAAAGTATGCGGATTGTGAGATATATTTCCACCTAAAAATATGAACATAATTTGAATATAGAAGAAATTGATGATTTTACAATAAAATGGAACACAGTTTAATCAGCTTGCGTCTTACCAAAGGAAAGTTTGTATACTTTCTCCGAAATACTGTATGCCACCGAAACAATGCCTCCCTTATTGGGCCCGTATGACAAAATTAATTTGTTCCAAGTAAACGATTTAACAGAAATAGGACTATTTCTTCCAAACTGTCGCAAGTAGTTTGATTTTACGATTAGGTGGAAAAGTTTAGCAATCGCTATCCAATCATCAATCATGCTATCCACAACTTTTGGTATATGTTCTTCAGACGACACAATCATGTCGTAGGCATAGTTTACTGGTTTTTCCACTCCCGGAGTTACACTGTACCACAAAACAACAAGTAAATAGCAATAAGATTAATAGTAACTAACAAAACAATCGAATATAAAAAAAAATATCATTACGCATTACCTTCCAAGTAAGCTGCTGAATTTGAGCTCTAGATTCCACGTTCTAAACCATCTTAATTGCGTTTGATATCTTATATACGCAGAATTTAGCTGATGGTGCAGCTTATCCAACGTTGAGTTAGGTATACCAGCAAGATCCATTGGAAATCGTAATATTGGAATCGCCAAACAGGACCCATTAGCTTGATCCATGCACCCTCCGTGCACCATTTCTCTACTTGAAAGCTACATTAAAGACAAACATTTACTGACTTAAACTGATAAAATACACCATTACCAATATCATAGTGCTTAAGCAAGAGCATTAATTACCTCCGTCATCATGAGTGCATATGGTAGCCTTTCATCACAAAGGGCAACAATATGTGCCAACTCTGGAACAAAATACGGCGGATGTCGGAACCTTTTTGGAGAAGTTTCTGCGCTCTTTTGACCACTTGACATGAATCTTCGTTTACCAATTAGTCGCTCACTTGGATCAACAACTGGAAACACAAAGTTATTATGGTGCCGTTACTAAATTACCTGCAAAAAGCGGGTAAATACTACAGATTGGTATCAGTAAATATTAATTTCGAATATACCATCCACTTCTGTGAAAGGACCATGTGTCGCAGCGAATGTATCCAAAGGTATAGTTGTAGTGGGTTTTAGGTAAAACTTTGGTACTGAGCCACCAACGGCAGCACCAACAGGTAATTCTTCAGTTTCATCCGCGGAAGCCTTTTTTACCATGATAAGGTAGAAGAAGTAGTCCATTTCATTTGGGTTGTCTTCTTTTTCTTTGAATTCTACAATCTGAAAAAGTAATTGCATGTTTATTGCAAAAGGCAAACAATTAAACCACAGCATCCGTCTTTATACTTACCAGAATGGCATACTGATGCTTTTGAAATTTTATAGTTAATCTAGTCGGGCCAATTTTACTAAGAATTGGATTTTCCTCCCATTTTAACAAAGTTATTTTTTCTGAGCAACTTGCTGGTAAGTGTTGTAACGTTTTCTCGCAACGTTTCTCTGTGATCCAGTACCTAACGCAAGCGAAAAAAAACATACAATAAGAACAATTTAATGGAGTGAAATAACTTCGTAAATTAAGAAAATACCTTAATTGCGACAATAACGCTTTCAGTTTTACTGGATCCGGATTCACAGAATTAAGAGCTTGTTGTATGTCGGTTACAACAGAGGGAGATGGTTCAAACTGTGGTATGTGCACCAAATATGAACCAGTATGAATATTAACTGCTACTAAAAGTTGTTCGGATCTGGAAACGATACCACATACAAAATGAAACGTTATATAGTTACATATTACCAGAAGCTACCATAAAATACACTTTCAACGCAATTTACATTAAACACTGATTCGTAAAATTATATTGTATATATAATCTTCCTACTTAAAACAATTTGAGAGAATAGGTATGCTCAAAATCGGAGGCGATCCTTGAAGCGAACAATCCATTCCAAGGAAGTGTTCTACCTCCTTTTTTAATTCTGTCAAACGATTTTTGCTTCGTAAATAAACTGTTTGTACTAGTATTTTCTCAAGCTGGTTATGCTTTAGACCCTCTTCAGTTTGTACTGTTTCTTCTAATGACAAAGGGGGCTGATGAGACACACCAAGAGGCTGAGCAGGATCATTGTAATCAACAGATATTAACACGCGATAGCCCAGCTCAGCTTTGGGATCCAAAGCGCTCAATTCCCTTTAAAAATAAATGAGCATTAATCATTATACATGAATATTGGATGATTTAGGTTAGAGCCAAATCAATGTATTCACACAATAGAAAACATTTAAGTGTAACATACTTCCAATATCCCAAAATTATGGACCGCCCAACTGCATACTCTTCTACTGTAAGAAAATCTCCTAGCCTTTCTCTACACAGTTTGAGCACCTGTGAGTACAACACTTCTAATTGCAAAGACTGTGCAAATATATGAAGGATGTCATACAACTCTCGAAGCGGAGCCGATGAATTGTCAATTCGAGACTGGGCTAAATTGTGCATATAGTTGATCTGCAGTGGATGCACGAGTGACATCCCGTCCCCGATTTCTTTATCTTCGACAAGAATATCGATTTCAATAATTCGCCAAGGAGAATTGAAAGCATCTCCAAGAACAGTTAAAGACACTTCAAATTCATTTTCAACGCGACACACGACTCTGCCTTGCTCAATCTGAAATGCAACCACATTTGCTAAATTTGTGTATCACTAGTCAGTATTTTTTAAAAGTATCTTAATGCAAGTTTGAACTTACTCTGAGATTTCTCATCTGAGACGGCAATTCGGTCGTAACAAGTCTATGTAATATAACTTGATTTAATTTAGAAAGAACAAATTTCTTCTCCGATGAAGAAATTGGATCGGCAGGTACAATTTTTTCCTAATCAGAAGAAAATTTTAATGTAAAATTATTTGTCGATGTCTGCAAAACGGTTACGTTAATTCCAATAACATTCGGAATTCGTACCCTAATGCAGTTAGGTAGACGGTTATATGTCCCTGTTGTCAGTACTTCTACAGCCGCTGGTATATGAAAATTAGGTAGCCTTGCGTGTACCAACGTTTCCCTTGCCATTCTGGATAAGAAATCGGCTGTTTCCACAAAAAGCATAGACTGTTTTTCTAAGAATCCCATTATTTGCTGAAACATGATCAACAAGCCAATTATTGCTCAATTCTGAAAGTCTACAATTAATTATATTATTGTGACAGCACAATAAATTACATACCACAGATTTGTCAACTTTAGCTGCAGACGAAGCCCATTTAACCAACCCAAGAAGTCTTACTGCTAACAGTCGAGTTCGAGCAGAAAAGTTGAAAATTTCTTGCTTCCTTTCCATATCCGTTTTTCTAGGTAATCTAAATAAAACAAAAGTTTGTTTGTTTGGGTAAGTAAGCCGTAAATTGAATCAGTATGTAAAATTTATCTTTCCAAAAAATTGCTTACAATTCCGCTAGAACTGTTAAATCATGATACGTCCTCTGAACAATAAAATCAATAAGTAAGGCCAGGGAAATGCTTGATCCCGGGGGTTGTTGTTGAGCTACCATCAATTGGCCCTGTTGACCTTGAGGAGGCATGGGCTGGCCTTGATTATGCGGTAACGCTATTGTTGATGGAGTCATTGGAGTTCTGTCCATCATTGCCAGGGGAGGTGGACCTAGCTGAGCCGGAGAAGCCATGCTACCACCAAAATTACTTTGTTTTATCATGTTCTACAAGAATTAAAAAAACCGATCAACTTGTTGGACCAACTGACACAAGACAAGGACACTCATAGTTTTCCGTTGCACTGTACCACTAACACATGAAACAATGGTCAGCGTAATATGGGCCATTCAACACGTAAGATCTACCACCATCATCGTCACGTTTCAAATATTGTTTGAATATCTGAAATAACGCTTTAGCAGAAAAAGAAAACCTTTTTGTTTTAAGATAAAAAACCGGTATGGATATGCTGAGGAATGGCTAACGGCGTATTTTAATAAGTCCAATTTCTTGTCTGCAACAATTGCCAGACTAGAAGTTTGACGAAGAGTTTTATCAGCATTTCACACCAAAGTTCACCATTTAGCATTCCAATTATATATTTTCGTATATTTTAGAAGCTTGTACATAATGACGGGTGATGGTGATCTCGGGTGTTTGTAATCAATAATTCTTCATCAAAACTTGCCGTCGCAGCGTTCGCAACGTCTTACTTAAACCTGTGAACATGAAATATAATATTATGCAACTTACATTTTAGCAGCAGAAGATGAACTTTGACAACTGAATGCATTTGATTTAAGCTAGTATGTTAGTTTTTATAAATCTTTCTAAACAGTACAAAAATTGTGTATCATTTTGTGACTTGCCAGTCTCGCCACTTGCCTGCCACTGGCTATTGTTTTCTTTGCACCACTATTTGATGGTAAAAGAATACGGCAATGCAATGCTAAGTTTTGTGTTCATAAAAATTCAAATGTACTCACTCTTGACTGTGTTTGTCTGTACTGCTATGTTCATTTCTTGCTGCGTGTAGTAGCACTAAGTAGCAGTAAAGCATTATATAGATAGGCAGATTATGTTAGGTAGGGCATTAGCATTAGTGTAGAAACGGTAGACCTCAAGGGGAGTAGATAAACCTGGGTACTAATGTTGACCAGATGGGATCCGACGACCCTCAGCACACAATTTAAATATTTCTGTGTCGTATCTTACTTGTCCACAAATACCAATAAAGCAATGCAATGCAACATTCAAATGCTCTGCACAATGCACAAATGAACCACCAGGTAGTGATAGTTGCCAAAAAAGTTATGGTAACGGTAGCGATAGTTAAGTACGGAAGACAAAATCTAATACCGCTGGTACTACGGTAACCTATCTCTGCATTATAAGAGGAAAAAACAGTAATTTACTTTTGTAGGTTTTGTCAGGACAAAAGACACTGTCGAAACGACAGAAAGGTCATTTTTCATATGAACAGTATTCATTGAATGCAATGTGTATTGTTACTTTTTTATTCAATAAAGAAACTAGAACTCTTGCTCTCTAGTATTAACAATGTATGCATAAATGAATTTGCTTAGATTTTGCACGTTCCTTTTTACCAATTCAAACTCTCAAACTCAACCTCTGTTCCTGTTCTGTTGATAAATGAAGCAAAGCTTAACGCGAGTCCACAACAACACATTATTTTACTAATATCTTGTTAAAATTTAAGTCTACCACGTAGAAACAGTCCGTATTTATTTGTGTACTGAGGGTACTTCTGTTTCCTGGCACAATAGCATGAACAGAAAATTGAAAACGTGGAAATGGAACTCATGCGACGCGAGCGCGCTAGCGACAAGTCCTAGCAAAGCAAGTGCAAAGCGTCGCCCATAGGGCCATGAATTGGACGCTGCAGCTACTATTTACAATACTTTTATGATTTCATGTAACTTTGTTCTGAATGCGTTTTTACAAAAGACAGGTAACTTGCATAAATGTCAAATGTAAACGTGATTTCTTCCTGAATTGAAATCTCTGCAATTTAATTATATGTTCAAAGAGTTACGCAGGTATCCGCCGAAATCAATGTAAGTTGCCCTAAAACATGTCCATAATGTTAGACGAGCAAGCAATGCATGTAGCAAAAATTTTAGGCCCACCAACTTTTAGTGCCAAGAGTGTTTGTTTACCAACAATAACAGCCGGCCTATGTATATATCTGTCCGAACTGGATAGTAGTGGGAGGGAGTAGTGGGGCTTGTAGTCTGTTAGTCGAAATCGTGTCATGTTCCATACGAATGTAAATGTAGGAAAGGAAGTAGCTTATTATGGAAACAGTTTTTTTCTGAAATGAACAGAAGTAAAAATATTGAAACAACGAAATACAACAAGTAAATTTTTAAACAGTTCAGTGCTTTTATTACAGCAAGCTTAAGGTTTTTACGCGCACGCATATTAACAAATCTCTTTAGCATGTCTGGATTTACAGAAAGTGCATTGGAACGAAAACTAGCCGAATTGAATCAATCTCAACAATCAATTCAGAGTTTATCAGTATGGCTAGTACACCATCGAAAACATCACAATGGAATTGTGAAGATTTGGTATAAAGAGTTTCTAAAAGGTATGTGTCCAATTCGTTTTTATCAAAGGTCAAACGGTATCGTACGTTTCCTTAATGCCGCAGCCTTAAGGTTGATTTTAGACAAGTTTGTAAAATTTAAATTATACAATCATATTAGTAATGTTATGTTATGTTAAAAATTCTAAAATGTCTACACAACCATTTCCTTGTTCCAACACAGAACAGAGCACCACAATACCACAAAATCCAACCAACATGGGTTAAGTGATAGGGGGGATGAGGGGAGGACTTTCTGATCCTGTAATACTTCATGACCCCTCCCCATCTCTAAATGTTAAATCTCAAAATACAGGGGGACATGTCCCCCCGTCTCCCCGGTTACTATATAGTCATGACAATCAATAAGCTTATCGTTGCCATTTCTCACTACTAGCTGCACTATGTAACGAAAAGAGCCAATAAACTTATAACGAAAGTTCTTAAAATTTGCAAATTCGGATTTCATGATTGAAGACTGATTAAAAGTTTCCGCGACATATATATTATACATGTTAATATTTACTAGATACTGTGTGTGGTGAACTGTCGCTTGTCTTTTATTTACAAAACTGGGAAAGTAGTAGTTTTATAAAGCCACGTCTGGCATCAGCCAAAGAAACTTCGGTTTGGAGTGGCATGGCTGTGATGGAAAACGTACGATGTCATCTAATTAAGAATAAGAATAACAATAAGCATAAACTTTAAAAAATATGCATGCATGTATCTACCGATTAATATATTCATGAAAAATGCATTTTGCTATTTGTTTGTACTATGAAACAGCCCAGGAGCACAGAAAATTAACGTTCGTGTATCTGGCTAACGATGTCATTCAGAACAGCCGAAAAAAGGGGGGCGAGTTTGGAAAATCGTTTGCACCTATACTCAAAAAAACATTTGAGCATATGGCTAGACTACCTGCGGAAAAGACTAAAAATTGCATTTTAAGGATTTTGAAAATCTGGGAAGACCGAGCAATATATGAAGTAAATTTAATTAGAGATTTTGAAAGTTCTTACCGAAAAGCATGGAATGATTTGCATGGCTCAGATTTCCAAGAATTGCTGGAAGACGGAGGCAAAACGCCTCCTGAAAATAGTTCCAACAAATCCAAAGGTATTTCCATACTTTCAACAAATTTCAATGTCTTATCATGAACTTTCATTACAAAATTTACATGTTTCAGAATAAAATTGTGGCGACGAACATTAATGACATATTTGGTAATTGATTTATACTCAATGTAATGATGAAATATATAATTGCCTTTAGAAAAATCAAAAGATAAAGATCGAAAGCATAAACATTCTCATTCTGAAAGTGGAGAAGTCCCGCACAAGCGTTCTAGATCAAAGAAGGAAGAACTGGAAACTGCGTTACGAAAAAGGAATCTGGAAGCGACTAATACCATCGAAGAGTGGGAAGTTGATGGAGTAACTCAGCTTGAAATCAAATTGTCCCCCAGTCCTTATAAAGAACCTCCTACTGAAGATGACCTTATCCAAATGGTCAAGGTATGGTCAGCTATAATATCCGGCTGAATTGTTGATGCAAACAAACAGGAATATATACAACAATCACGAAAAATAAAGGTATTCTTAACAATGTTGACTATTTATTATATTTCTAGGATTTGGATAAGATGCCAAGTACTGATGCAATAACTCGTGGCAAAATTGCTAATCTCCCACCGGAAGTATCAGACGTGGCAGGAGTTGATGAAATATGTATAGACTCAGATGTGTCTCGGGTTCTTCAAAGAAAAGTCAAATCTGCTGCGGATCTACTTCACGATTACAATGGGAAACTCGATTTAGAACTGGAGGATAGAAAAAAAGCATCAATGAGACTGCAAGATTTTATACATTTTCAAAAGGATTTGCTAACTCAAGCAGAGCATCGTCTCGAGGCAAGGAATAAAACCTTGTTATTTCACAGGAATATTAAAAGGTCAAAACATAATGTTTATATTAAATGATTTATTAACATCTACAGGAACACCAAAATCATTTGAAAATACTATCTAAAAAATTTGAAGAAATGAAGGCACATGTTCTGAGCATGCCGGACTTAACCAAACTACCGTCTGTGCACGATGGATTGGCTCCGTTACCAAGTGCGGGCGACCTATTTAATGTTTAACTCTGTCGATTTTTAGTACCCATTGTATTGTTAACTATAGTAGGAAGGGATAGGTGTAACAAGTGCAAGAGAGATGGAAACTTTTATCTACAATCATCCCTCGTTAACCTGCCGCAGTATTTTTTGTAGCATTATGTCAAATGATATCATGGTAGTTTTTTGCGTATAAAAACCTCGTTGCATTTTGGTTTTGTGAAACAAAGTTAAAAGTTTGGTTGCGTATACAAACCGTTAAATTTCGTTTATTCATTAATCAATTGTCAGAATACGTGTTTTACAATAAAAGTATCTGCTTTTTGTACATTTTAAGTTAATAATCATAATAATTGGGATAGGTCCAAATCAGCACACAAGTACAAAATTAATGAGTATAACAGTTTCGGTCTTCGGTCCTTTACATGTAAAATAATTTCATTGATGATTGCCTTCATATAAGATTTACGAACGACAACGGTGAAAGCAACCTGTCATAAAACTAACTAATAATGAGATCAATGACAAAAAATATGGAACAAACCACTCATATTTTTCCGCGCAACATGTATTGCTTGTATGCATAGAACACAATAATATCCATTTTAATTTTAGTTTTTCTTTATCCAATCTGATTGATCGGCTTCGTCAAACCTTCGTGATAGAAAAGAAATTTGCTTGGTGAGAAGTTGCAAGTCTCTTTCGTTTTTTAACTGTATGGTATCCGGATCGACAACAGTTTCTAAAGACGATATCCTTGTTTCTAGTCGACTTACTTTCTCCAGAATTAAATCCTCAGTTCCTGTGACTTCATTGTTGGAGTTCTTTGGTATTACTGAAAGGGAAAGAAGGAGAGGATGATAAACTAATTGAACCTATTTCCTGCAATCGTTGATCGTGCATTTTTATATCTATTATATATGGTAAATTGCGTTTTTATTATTTTATTAAAAAATGATTTTGAAATCACCATTTTGATTGGGGCGAAAAACTTTAATCTCTACATTTGGACATCTTGGAAGTAATGACCATGGAATTAAATGGCCTTCATAATAAATTTTAATTATCGAATCTCTTGGTAGTCCGAATTGTCGTATACACGCATTGCGATCACTAGGCCAGATTTCTGAGTCACGGAGTAGTTCTGTGTACTCATCCATGTTGCAATCTGTAACAATTCTGGATCCGTCTTGTTGCAATAAATCGTGTCGAATAAGCTTTATTTCCTTTTGCGTTGAACTCATTGTAAGAATTAATGATAACAATGAACCAGTTTAAAAGACCTTCACTTTCTATTTCAAGGAAAAATAGTTTCACCAGATTTGCTTTCCTTACTGAAAAGTTTTTCTCTATCAAACGCACACAAACGTGTCCCAGTCTAAACTAGCAATTATCTGGCGCAGATAACTTACATGTGCACGAGATAAGTTCAACACCAAAAGCACGATTATAAAAATAAGTATGAATGTTTAAAACAGAACTGAAGGTTGGCTTCCACAAAAATGTTTGATAATTCAAGGATTTTCGACAACTATAATAACATACTATTAATATAGTACTATGTTAGGATGGACTATGTAAGTACATGTGCATTTAATTCAACACGGAATTTATTTGCACGAGTGCAAAATTTAAAGAGGTAATTACACTTGAATGAACTTTTTATTCTAATTCAAACCTGCGACTAATTATGTAGACATGCAAACACATCAACTTTTCATGATCCAAAATACAATAAAAATGTACACGGTTAATGTGATAAAATACGATCAAAGATTAGAATGACGACACCTATCTCTAATCCTCCTTAGATTCCACACACACGCGTATTTGGCATATTAGCTATTGGGTTCAAAAAGCTACTTATCTGTATATAATGTAAAGTATTTTTGTTTGCTTTACACATGTTTCACTTCCAAGTCCTACAGAATGGCATGGCAATATGTACATTCTCACGTGTATCCTGGACCTGGAGTATAAACTGTACACTTTAGAGAAGAACATCTATATAACAAAAATTTGTGTTTTCTCATCATCTCATTATGCTATCCAGCCTCAAATTTGATTGAATACCACCATATCAACAAAAAACTAAATCAAATGTGCCAGAGAATCATCACCTCGATCATGCACATCAATTACTTCCTTGTTTCTTGTTCGTGGTTGCTGTGACAGCACTACTCTCTCATATCATAGGTACATTTGGGGCTTGCATTATTAGTATCTATGGGAAATCGCATGTATGAAAGCGAAAGCAAAAATGTTTGGAACATATGTATTCGTTGCTTGATTATACAAGATATATACAATTTGTTGCTTCCATTGATTGGACAAAAGGCTATTAGAATGTTTCATGAGATCATCAAATTAAACCTGTCTTCTTCAAATGGACTGAAGTTGTCAATTATATAACAAAAATTGCCACTTAATCTTTTAGTGATTTCTCCCTCTAAATTGTCCGTACTCTAAGGTTGTATTAATGTGCCTAAATGTAGCGAAGAATGTACGACGAACCGAATAGTGAAAATAAATACATTGTGCAGGTTTCTTTTTCTATTACTGGATATTTGGATATTTAAAAGATGTAGCAACA
The DNA here is from genome assembly GCA_027744055.1 of Callyntrura sp. NNG-2020. Lineage (NCBI taxonomy): Eukaryota > Metazoa > Arthropoda > Collembola > Entomobryomorpha > Paronellidae > Callyntrura > Callyntrura sp. NNG-2020. Next base: position 16,789 of record JAHZNE010006149.1, read on the forward strand.
GCAGCAATATCAATTTTCAGCATGTGGTTATTATATTACAGTTAAAATTACGGGCTTTAAAATCATTGCACACGAAAATGTTGTTTCATCAATTTGACAGGTTGTCCTTCTATATATTTTCAACCAATTGGCCATGCCTACATACAGGTTGACAAAAATCGAAAATAATTATCGACCATATTTTTGCAGAAATGTAATCTACAAATCTAAAGAAATACAGGAAAATGTTCATCGATCACACTCTAAATTTGTACACACCTAAAAAATAGTAAAGATTGTTTTTTGTATGTATGCATTGGCATTCCTTTGAACATGGGTTTATCAAAGATCAACGCTGTTGCTCTACTCAGGTCATTTTCCATTCTAACACAACCTGAATCTCACGTTGCCCCTGCACCCCGATATTATATTTTGTAAGTAAATAAACAAGTCAAAATGCAAAACCCACAGTAAATAGAGAAAATAGACGTACAATAGTACAATGCTGTATGAATATTACGAACAGACCACAACAACAACAACTTATATCGTATATATTCAATATTAGTTTCATTGCGAGTTATTTTCGGATACGTGAACAGAGACAGAACCTAACATTCACAATCACAGAATCCTTACAAATAAAATGTTTTCTGTATGCAGTTAGTAGTGCAGTAAAACCAGTAAAACAGAAATGCACTGCTTTTGTTGACATGACATATGATGTGATGATGGTGATATGATGATGATGATACTACTACTACAACTACAACTTACTACATGGCATGGTCGATGGGGTATGTAAATTGTAAATACATGTACCACCACATCACATCATATCATAACATTACCTCACCACAAAGTATTGCATTGCATTTTCATTTTCATAAAAACAAGAAAAAAACAATACGATACGACGCAGTGCGATCCTGCCCAACTGATTAGCTGCCTGGGAACCACAGTTTTTCTTGGCATCAGTCACATAATTCGACTAGGTCTTAACCACCATCATATCTTATCAGCGATAACATATGTGTCGTCTATAGTAACGGAGTCTAATTAATTAGGAGGAGGCACTGTCACAGCGGGTATGTTACCTAAGCATATAGTGAGTGAGTGGTCAGTAACTAGAAAGCAGTAAGTAGTAAGTTTATTGATTGGTATTTGTCAATAATATTATCAGTTGGTAGCATGAAATATTTCAATTTATATATTAAACCTTAAACCAATTGATTCGTATTACGTATTGATTCTCACTTTCTCACATTTTGGCCTGATGCGTGTATCAGTGTATCGTAACTCTTAAAATTATATGAGGTTGATGTATGGTGAAGTGAAGAAAATATATAATTTCCACTTTTGCATAACAAAGTATCGTATGACGTAATTTATGATGTGCAATTATATAAGTAATATATTTATTTGAATTCTCAAGCTCTTTTCCGCTAAACTTTGAACTTGAGGTGTCTTAAAAGTCCAGTAACAAACTGACAAAATGGTTTTGGATTAAAAGTCAACGTTTTGGGACTGATTCCTTATTTTTTCTTTGGTGAGTTTTGGAGTTTTTTGTGATTAATGCTCGCTCGAGTGGCTCGTTGAATAAATTGTAAATAAATAAATTTTTGTAATTTATTGTAATATGTCAGTACAATGAAAAATGATATATTATATAATCCAATCCGCAGACCGTTGTCACCACGCATGGTCAATGGTGTAGGCACAGTTTTATACTTAAAAGTGTAAGGTCGATGTCACATGTTACTTTTAAAAAATAATATATTACAAAATATTCCTAGATCCTCTCGCTATCATTTATATACAACAATCATGGGGGGAGCAGTTAGTTCCGGGGAAAGTAATGGAGACTTGATTGATAACTTATTAGAAGCAGACTACATCAAGGTATGCGTTTACTCGTTAAATGCGTTATTTAATCACTTTACGCACAACTTCCAAATACGTTCTGTTATGACAATCATTGTTAAAATATTTGATTTGATCAATTCCCTTTAAATGGTTTTTTTTGCAGTCTCCTGGTAATATATTGTCAGTTAGTTTCCTTCGACCGTTACTTACACACTACTCTGATAAAAGCAGTTGACAACAAATTCATTCATGTATTTTTTGCACAAAATGTTCTAGCTTCCAACTGCTCATATTTCTAAAAAAAATCACAGATTTTAAGTCAATCACCAAAAATATCAAGTAGATAGCACTGATTTAGGAAATTATTTATACATACTATGCATAAGATTGCTCTTATAAATAAAAAATAAATTAGTCCCTAAGAATGGAAGGGAAATACAGACATATATATACTATATATGCTTATCAGCCAGTTCAGTGACCAGTACCAGTATGCGTGATTAATATTTTGGACTTTACTGTTACTAATGTACTGTTTTTACATTGTTTTTTACAGAATAAAACTTCATGAATTTCAAAGAGCATCACCCGCTCTTGACGAATTCGATTTTTGTCCACCTGAATTTACCATTGGCAACTGTTTAGATGCCATTACCTCTTCGCAACGATACGACAGAATATATTGTGGAGCGGCTGCACCAAACGAGTATGTTATAACCCTGGTCGACATGCTAAAGGTAAACACAAGCTCATTATTTAAATTATTGTTTATAATTTTTTTTTAATATTTGAAACAAAGAGGATTTGTTTGATTTTCGAATTAGATTGGTGGCATATGTGTCGTTCCTGTTGGCGACTCACTCGTGCAAATCACTCGTATTGAGGACAAAAAAGACGAGCGGAAAGCATTGTTACCAGTTTCATTTGCAACTCTTATTTCACCAAAAGAAAATTTGCCCAAAGTTGCTGTTGAATTACGTAAGTAAACACTATTAAACTGTAGTTTGTAGAAACAGATTTTTTATTTACTTTATAACATATGTGAAATAACATCTAACACTTTTGTACTTTTTAAAGCTGAATGGGCCCCCAGAAAGCTGACTGAGCTGTGCCGCTCAGAAATTCGTAAATGTATGCGCCAAAATATTCACTATCCTGAACCTAGTAGTCTTACTGATGAAAATCAAAAAAAGAAAAGGAAGCGACGGCAACGGCGGCGCGCTAGTAGACTTGTTGTAGTACAGCGGCGTAGTTCAGGGTATCTTATTTGCTTAAGTCTGAGTCGTGTGTGGCTATTACAAAGTTTAAAAATTAAAATGATGTTTGTGTTTCAGTAATGAGATGGAGGATGACAATGATAATGGGTTTGTTGCTGTTGCATACTCAGTGGGCAGCAATAGCTCTGACGATGAAACGAATCAAGAACATAATGAAACTAATGAGCAGAATGAAGATAATGAAAATGTTGCGTGCGTTAACACAAAGGAGAATTGTTCTGACGATGACGATATCAAAGATGAAACCGAAGACGTTACTATGGGTACTGGCCTGGAGTCACAAACGACTGCAACTCATGAGCCCTCTTTAACGGCGGACGCCAAATCAGATGAACGCAATGAGGCGAATAATGATGTAACCGTAACAAGTTCTGGAGAAAATGTTGCGTCAACATCAAGAAGTAACCTAGTTGCTAGTGTTTCCGGAACATGCTCCGTATTTTCCGTCTCCGACGGTCGGAAGAAGAAATGCAATGATAATGGTCACCATGTAAATCGTAAAGTCGATAGAAGAAGTGCTAGTGCTGCTGCTGCTGGCCGGCCGATTGCGTCAACTTCTAGACCCACTAGAAGTGCAAGAAATTACCGTTCTGGAGCTGAAGGTTTTCTTGGAAGAATTCGAGAGTTATTGCGAGCGCGGCAGAGCGAATTAGAGCCACTACGGAGCCAATTTCAGAGAAATGGTAATGGCAATGACGTAGATCATGGTAGTAGTAGTAGTCCTTCGACAAGTGGTAGAGAAGATGCCGATTCATTGACGTCTGTTCCAGTATCAGTAAATGACAGTGGTACACTCGAGTCGTTGGATACCGAAATGTCATCATCATCTGGCAGCTCTCCATCAGCAACAGCAACGAGTACATCTTCAGATGAAGAAGTTGACACTAATAGAATGAAAAAGCGATCATGCAGTGAAACTATAGAAGAACAATTATTCAAACGTGAACATAAGCCTGATCCTTTGCTGGTACATCCTTGTTCAGTACAAATGCGAAAAAAAATTTTGGCATTGCCCTTACCCCCAGCTCTTAAAATGTACTTGAACTATGACCGCAAGTTGTATTACTACTGAACAAAAAATCAAAGTTTCTAATAATAATAGCTAGTTTTCTTATGGTACTATTAAATACAAAAGTTATTCGCTATTTCGGTAACAGTAATTTTAAGTCGAAACTTAGTTCAGAGTTGCAACGTTTTTGCAGCTGCGCAGTCTGCAATAATTAATAAATTGAGCGGATTTTGGTGTGATGAATGATGACTGATGCACTATGCACTACGACAAATGAAACCTACTAGGAATTACTACGATGCTTTCTGAATGTAAACTGTTTTGGAATTGAGTCATAGTCATGAGCTACTTTTAGGTAAAGAAACGCACTAGAGTTAGTTTCATTCATGTGTATAAGTACATAACGAAAAGAGGCGCGGTTTTTCGTGGTTCCTTTCAATTATTCGGGAACTGTCGTGTTAAATCTTAAACACGGTCATTTTGATATATTAAGTAAAATAATGGTCTAATGATCCGTCCCGTTCAAATGTAGTAGCGATGTAAATAGCATTAAAATAGCATTATCACTTTGAAACGTTAAGAGCTTTGGTTTTCTTTAGTCAAAAAACAGATCTTTCAACCGTTTAGTTACGTCATATTACAAGTTCTGTCTAATAGGTTAGCTTCTTTAAGTTTAAATTTAAAAATGTGAATTAATCAAACCACATCACCTACAATAGTTTAAGTTTGAAAGCGTTTTTTTGTGTTGTCTGATATGAATTAAACCAATCTGATTTTTTAAAGAATAAAGATATAAAATCGCAAGTTCACCCTAAATCATTATATTTGTTCATTTTTAAATTTCATATCGTGTTCCGGTACCAGCTCCTATTAGGTAACTAGAAATTATACCCGTCAGCAGACGGACATAGTCTGCTGATCCTAGTGGAATTTTTAGCATATTTTTTGCATTATCGGAGATTATGTAATGTAATATACCGTTGTAAACGTTGTGCACTTTTATTCTTATTGGATGTAAATATTAGGTTGTTCGTACTGTCGAGGTGAGCTAAAATGACCTTTTGCCCCAACCTGGATAATGGAGTTTTAAATGTGCTGTAAAAGTTTCATGAAAATCGGTCCAGTAGTGTAAGAGTAGATTTCCAGATAGACGTCCGGACGAACCCAAATATAAGGAAAGGTATTTATACACAGAGCTGTCTGAAAAGTGGGGATTCAAGCCTTTGGTAAAACAAGCAATGTAACTTTGAATTTTTGGTAAGCATATATAATGACGGTCGGCATGGAATTACATTATGTATCAGGCAGGATGAATGCAGATTCAAAGCCAGGGCAAAAACATTTTCCGATCATTTTGACTAAATTCATTCAAAAAGTCTTCATTTTTTAAAACTGTTATTAGCAACTTTTACCAAACTCAAGATACTGACGTTAGCAACATTCCTTCTATCCCCAAAAATCAAAATTGAGTCCCAGCACATTTTAAAAATTACAAAGGATCATACTGTCTACAATAATGATAACTATTTTAAGATTCCGAAAAATGTCATGGAAATCGCGAAGGGACAGTGGAAATTTGCTTTGGATAATACGTGAAAATTTTAGGGACCTATGGAAATTTCGACATAATTGTTGGATCGAGTGACTGTACCTTATATCTTGTGTATTTTGCATCTGCTATCTACATCGCAATTCACAATGTTACAGAAGCCCTTGTTCTTGTAGAGGTGTGAAATATTGTGAAATATAATAGTAAAGCGCATTAATGAATAGTTATAAATGGGATTATAATTTATTATAAAACAAAATTCCTTACACGTTTAATCTCGTTCCAGCTATTATAATATACCTCTTGAAAATTACGTTAGTTAATATTCCATACAATACTGTCATATTACTACATAAACACGTCCCACACTACGGCTTTGCTATTACTATGACCCACTTCCTTGCATATTCCAAAGTCGGTGATACAATCCTTTTTTCTGGAGAAGCTCACTGTGAGTCCCTGATTCATGAACCTCTCCGTGATTGATAACAATAATTTTATCAACGTTTTGAATTGACGATAATCTATGTGCGATGGTAATAGAGGTGCGACCACTACTTGCTTCATCTAATGCCATCTGAATAATTGATTAAACATTAATCACAATTAATCAAAGTATTTACATTTATATTGGGTTCCACAATTAGTAACCTCCGGCGCTACCCTATCAACAGGGGTACACGACCATTTAGAATCTATACCAGTACCAATAGTGCCTTTTCTGTCGTAATACCTCAAAATTTACTTAGAATTCTAAAAATCTGTTTTTGCTCAAGCTATGGTAAATTACTCGGCCTCCCGGATCATATCAAGGGGGAAACAGAGAGGGGTCAAAGTTATACTAAGACGATAATTAAGAAAAAAAGTATAGAATTTTTTTAAAAGTAGAAAAGAAATACGCCCTGGCATTGTTGACATGGCAATTTATATTTTACCGCGGTAAATGCAACTTGTTTAGAACCTGTAAAACTAAGCTACTATTTAAGAATGGCCGTTCCTACGAGGGACAACTTTTAATGGAAATGGAAGAGCTAGCTACATGGTATATCTCGGTGAAGTTCAAAGCTGGGTTATGTAGGTCATCTCTCGGGGGTACCATCGGGGGTAAAATGTCACGTGGGAAAAGGCGAACAATAGGTTTTAAGGTGTAAGAATATAATAAATACGCATATACATATATTGCACACTTACTTGGACAACTTTCTCGCTTTCTGTGTCAAGCGCAGAAGTTGCTTCATCCAGCAAAAGTACCTAATGGAACAGGAATAAAATATATATATTTCAAATTACTTCCATTTAACTAGAGCAGTAAAAGGAACTTGAATTATATTTTTACCTTTGGATTTCTCACAAGGGCACGAGCAATGGCAACTCTGTAAGTATATTTAAAAGTACCTTTGCTTAAAGGGAAAATAATTATTGACTAACACACTTTTAGGCAGTACATACCTCTGTTTTTGACCACCACTAAGTTGCGTTCCCATTTCTCCAACGCGAGTTTCGTAACCCTTAAATATAGAAAACCATTCAGAATTAAAATAACATCCTGGTCAATTTTTTTGGGTTCGGTACGAATATTTTATTATTTTTTATTGCACCGTACAGATGGCAATGCTGCAATAAAAGAGTGAATGTTGGCCATTTTTGCAGCGTTCATAATTTCATCGATTGATACATCACGGCTGTTATCTCCGTATGCAATATTTTGACCAATAGTCCTGTCAAACAAAGCAGGCTCTTGTGCAACGATGGCCATTTGGGAACGAAGCGAATCTACTTGAAGAGCAGCAACATCTTGGTTGTCTAATCTCTGTTTATAATTATGTATTATATATTTTTTTAAATTAGCTTGAAGAAAAAGTGGTAAAATATAACACTTAATATAACATACCACTGTTCCTGACAGAGGATCATAAAATCGCAAAATGAGTTGAATGGTGGTACTTTTACCGCAACCACTTGGGCCTAAAAAGGTGAAAAATCAATTGTAATTGGAACAATATTAATAAATTTGTGGCTTTATCCCGGCGTATTTCACCAACCTACTAAAGCTACTGATGTTCCTTGTTGCACCTCCATGGATAAACTTTTCAAAATTTGTGCACTAGGACGAGTAGGGTAATGGAATGCAATTTGATCGAATTTCACTGAGCCTTGGGAGTTTCTCTGATACAGGAGAAAACAGTAAACTTATTGTTTTTGATTTTTGGAATGAAACAAAGTAAATATATTTATACTATGTGCATACAATTTGAAGCCCAACACCTGGCGAATTTTCAATTTTGGGCTTTCGGTCCAACAGCGACAATATTCTGGCCCCAGATATTTTAGCTTTGTTATAATTTGGAGCAAAAGCAAGTGACTGTCCAATCATCATTGTTCCGAAAATCAAAGCTTCTCCCACCCTAACATGAATTTATACAATTTACATATAACAATATAAAGTATCAGGCGAATTAAATATCATAAATATGAAAAGTATGAACACATTAATTTATATTAAATTAGCTCACTTAAAGACATCACCGTATGGCATTCCTTCATTTTCCACTAACCATCCTCCGTAATAGTTGACGGCTGAATATGCAAAAAATGGAACAGACTGAGAGAACCCAAAAACGAATCCTCGTAAAATATTCGTTCTTACTGCTTGCCTACGAATTTTTTACAAAAAATTTAAATCATCGTCTCTTGGTGCTATAAAGAATCATATTACTGGGCATCAACAGGGTAGAGATCATACAAGGTAGATTTAGTAATAGCTACATCACCCAGAAAGGAGAGTCCTTTCGTGATGTGATTTATGAAAACATTCTGCCGACACCAAACAATAAGCACAAGTACTTACTTATGACTTTGCATCAGCAAATCGCTGTACATTTGGACAAATGATCTTTCTTTACATAAACTGGCAACTGTCCTAATA
>JAHZNE010006150.1:0-10195 GCA_027744055.1 Callyntrura sp. NNG-2020
ATGAGGGTTGGGAAATCACGGGGCCTACCATAATTTTAAAAATGGCTCGCGCCTGAGCTTCAATGCTTTGCAATATTTTCTAGAAAGTAAATAGGTGAATAGCCAACGTATTAGTGTGATATGCTCTCCGTAGTTTCTCACGAAGGTGGATTACACCGTTTTATTTATTATTAACTGCAGAATGTAAAAACCTCAAGGTATCCCGTATGACATTTACCTGATGCCTGACGTATCGTTAATTTCGTTAAACCGTTAATTCAAGTTTTTACTATGCTAGCTAACACACAGTCGAACAGTTTGGTATTTGTGTTCGGAGAGTTTGTTTAGTGTTTGCAAAATTTAAAGTCATCCGTCAGTGAATGAAGCAAGAATAGTGTTCTCTTGTAACAAATGTACAGAGATCTTTTTGATTTTATGTTGCACGTTGTTCTTTCATTTAGTGTAGACTTTTTGTCCATTTTCCAGTGTGTACACTTACTATTACGAACAGTACATACATACTGATTTAGATGCAATGGAATTTGAAATAGATAAAAAGTCTATGCTCACAACTACGTGCAATATTATATCAACTTTAATTGGCTGGCCCTTTTGCCCATAGGGGCACGGGAAGTAAGTATATTATTTCGCTTCTAACTTAATTAGACTTAAGATTTAATTACAAGACTTAATTTGGGGTGAGCGAGGCGACCGAAGCGAGCGAGGCTTGGATATTCTACTCTTAATGATATGGTCTTTAACATTATATTAACATGAGATCTACGACGCAATCTCGTTGGTGGGAATTGAAACTAAATTTTGAACCTATGAATTTTGCCAAATTACAACTATAGGGTTTAAAGTGAAGATTACCCACAGATAACAGATACCGACAAGTTTGGGCTAATTAATTTCTGAGTTCCAGCGGAGGTCAAAGAACAAACTTAGCATATTCAAATCACATATTTCCGAACGTTTCATCGGATTTGGTTGGGGGTTTCGACGTTCGTTACGTCGAGACATATATTAATATAAGAAATATGTGACATCTCCTGGAGGAGAAAGTTAGTAACTAATTTTTAATTCCTGTAATTTTCTCAACAAGTAATTGTACTAAATTGCGCAACAGAATTGGTGGCTGGGCGCGTTGGGTGTTCCTATTGTTAGTAACATAGATACCGAGATTTTTTCTGCGAGAAAATTGAGAAAAAACGGAAAATCATACATATAGGCCTTACCCATATTTTATACTATTCTGATTATGATTATACGATCCCCTGACTCATTTAACACTCGAATTTTCGTGGTCGGAGAAACAATCGTTTTCATTGACTTAGGTAGTTTATTAAGTTTTTAATGTCTTGGTGCTAGACCAACTCCTAAGAAATTTCTTGATTAAATATCATAATTATGAAGCATTTGCATAATGGTTCGGTACCAGTACCTCTACCACCACAGACTGTGGTCCACAGTGCATCATTTCATGGGAGTGCGGCTCAATAGTAATAGTAAAAGACCAAAATAATCCCAGAGGCAGGTGGAACTATTAAGTGATGTCATCATAGTGCTCTCAGTACCCGCTGTTTGACGATTGCATCCAAAAAGCAGGTGTCACACAATAGTCAGACGCCAATACAAGAGCTTTCTGCCAAGGATATCGACAATTTGTTGTAGTTATGACTCAACTATATTTATGCCTATGACTCAAAAATATTATGAAACCCTCACTGGTATGTATTGATAAGACCACTGAACATGAGTTTGTTAAGACGCACTAGATCAATGATACTGAACGGAGAAATTTTCTCTGCTCACAGCCAAAAAGAAATTGAATTGCGCTGAAGCAAAATGCCTATTGCAGAGTAGCACTTCCCTGGAAAACCAAATGCACGATAGATATAATATATCTATCCGTGCATATATCCGACATATAAATATATATCTGATATATAAAAGCTGCTTTACTTTTTATAATCGGCTTCAACCGCTTGTTTCATGTCATGTAGGACATTGGTGTGCGTGTTGCATCCATATGTAGGTTCCTAATAGACATAACGTATGCCTTACAGTTAAAAACCGTTTTGTGGTCTTACAATTGGAATTGAGCCGGTATAACCATACATAAATAGGTCTATATTCCGACCGTCTTGGGCAATTTATTCGGCTTCCTAGTTAAAATACCGTTAGTGTAAATTTTGATAAGGTATAGTTACACTATGAAAACTTAAACTATCATGAACGGGATAAACTTGATGAAATGAAGTCACGTAAATATAAATTTAAAAATTTTCCCTTCAATACCCCAAAGTACATATATTTATCAATAATTTCGTTTGGCACAATACGTAGCACCACAAAAATTGGCACTCCAATTTTGAACGAATTTTGTTATATGCATCATTTTATGACACTGTCAGTACTGTCACGTCGTCAGTCAGTTGTGCGACGGATTAAGCCAAACTCTGTTTGTCAGAAAATTTCCGAGAAACACTCAAATGCATCGTATAGAATCATTTCCCTTGCATCTTATTCATGCGCTCGTGTAGTACGGATAGTCGTGTTGCTAAAAACCCAAAAATGTGCTTCCCTTGTACCTCGTTCCCAGATCAGATCACTCATCTAAGCTAGTTCATTTCAATTTAAGTGATCTTTCAAAGTCAACGGTGTTGATCGTACCTCATAAACAGGTACATTATTATAGCGAATATTCCGCAGAAAAGTCGAGCGGAGACATGCAACCATATTACATCACACTAACAGGGAAATGCATTGGTTAAAAGTGAAACAAAGAAAACGATATACTATTTTAAGATGCTGATGTGTTGCATATATGAATACAGACAATGGATACGCATGTCGTCACCGTCCTGTACATATATAAGTGTATATGGAAAATGAGCATTTGGTTAGATAATTCGAATATCTGGATAGAAAGAACAAACATGAATGCAACGAGTCTTTTCTTTTTCATCAGGAATTCTCCCTACCTACCCCTATCCGTTGTACCATCATGTCGTGTTACCCATTACCTCATCTTCGTCGCGTCCGGAAGGAGTCCACGATCTTGATCTAATCGGAATTCTGAACTCATGTGAGCATTGAAAATATAAACCTCTGATGGTACAAAACATCATTCTTTGAAGGTTCGGCCTTTTCCCTTAGTGGATTCGTCATCCTCTCAACTCAACACAAAACGCTTAGCGTGTGCTTGTAAAAACTGTAGTTTTCCAAGCCGACCACTCATTTGAGCTTTAACCACTCGAGAAAGAAGGTGAGGGCGAAGATGGTGTGAGGAAAACCCGTCGGCCGGCAAAAAGAAGAGTTGACGTACGCTCTCCTTCGGGGCATTGTGAGGCCTTTAGAAAGTACAGGGCTAGAAAGTTCAATATATTACGTACACACGCCACGAAAGTTAGTCGATTCCCGGTGTACATCCAAAAACATATTCAACAGTCGTCTCAGCAGGATGTTGACCTTTTCACCGTTACACTACAGTTTTTATACAATTATATTGTTAATTTTTTCTGTGTTTTTGGTATTACAACCAAACGTTTCTCATTGTCAACTGGAGGATGACCTGGAAAATGAAATTCCTCTGGCTTCCACTGGGAGTTGCAAGAAGAGTGGAATGTGTTGCCCGGGAAGGGACAGTTCTTGTGTTATTCAAAAGGCCCAGCCAAATGCCATCATTGAAGATCTAGACGATATTCCCTGCTACTGTGACCATGCGTGTCTGAATATAGGGGATTGTTGCTCGGACTTCAAAATCGCCTGCGGAGGTACTTCTAAATTTTGACATATTTTTTATTTATTTGCAAAATTAAATATTTTGGTTGCATCAGAACTAAGAATTTTGGTATATCCGACATAATTGTTGGTTACGAAAGAAATTTCCATTGTTACAATATCGCTACACCATCGGTGAATTGTATTCCCGACTAGTAATAAGAAAATGAGATCAGTCAAGCTGTTCAAACCTTTTCTATAATGTTGATATTATGATATTGCCACACATGCCGCTCGTGTACCGAACCGTACAATTAGTTTCTAAATGTCAAAACCCAAATGGGTCACTTCACTTTGCTTTTACCCATTTGTTCGGTGTATAGGTCGTTCAGTGACATTTTCATGTTCTGCGTTTATGATCGTTTAATTTCATTTCCTTTCTGTTTGGTGTTGGTGTTACCCGTCCGCACGTATGTATTTGTGTGTAACATAAAGCTGGACCCCATGGTACCATGTGCCATACGCACTTACGCACTGTATGCGTATACGCACACCAGCGATAGTAATTTTATTGTGCTATACTGCATTGGTTTTTTTATTATATTACTAAATATAGAGATTTGCTATACGTGTGTCCTGCCAATACTGTGCCACCGCCAATTAGTAGAGTGGAGCAGAAAGGAGATGGCTTTTTCGAAATTATTGCAGTAACCGACAAAATTTCAGCTACACATAATAGTTTTCACAAGAAATCTAAGGAAACTGTAGACAACGACCAAAGACAGATTTATGAAGATTCTAAAAATAACGAAGTGTTAACAATTTTTCCTGTTTCTGTTTCTCTGTCAAAGAAAATCAACACACAGCAGCACAGTAATTTTACAACGATGGTTCTTTGTTCCCTCCACTAAAACTGCCGAAAAAATTATAATGAACGTGTACATGCGTCCAAGTTATGTCAGTAGACTGGTGCGGAGCCTGTTCGTAATTTTTACTAATTACTGTAGAACATGTGCGCAGAATCTACATTACGCACAAACAAAAATGCTTCATTATCACTGGTACTTGTGTCAATGTACGCTTTTTTCTCAAATAAATGGTAGGGTATAAACGGTGACAGTAGAAGACTATGAATTGGAATCTGTCACACAACTGGAAACGCTTGACATTTACGATGTCGCGACTGCTTGTTTATTTCTTAAAATGGGGAGATAATTGCTTGGATTCTGCATATCTACGTGTATCTGTAGATTCGGTTCAGTAACTGGCACCCTATCTACCAAAAGTATTAAAATGTCATACAGTCAGACAGACATGTTCATACTTTTACACAGAAACAACCTACGCTAATTATAGTTATCGTTTCTATTTCAGACTCCTTTACTTATAATTATTACTCTAAAGAAGTCGCCTATACAAAACAAAAACACATAAATGCATAGGAAAGTATTCCAAAATTTTAGTAGATTTTGGTACACCTTTTCCTAATGTAAACATTGGAATAAGTTGGTGTCAAGGGTGGCAACTGGATACATTGCAAGTCATTTATTCAATTGAAACGAATATTTTTGTTTATTCTCAAACCATTGGAACGGAAAAATAAGCACCCTTTTCTTCCACAACCGCAATAGGAGTTCATGAATATGACACATACATATCTACGCAGGTCTGCAAAATCGAAGAATAAAATTACTTCCAAAATAATACGGAATAATGGCAAAATACATAAATAGATTATGGGTAATATTTCTCATCTCATATATGGGGCGAATTGCGATGCTTGACTAACTTGACCATATATATTGTACCATACCATCATGATGATGCATCATCATCATTCCGCCGTTCCTAACGTGAAAATTATATATGCAAAAATCGTTACATACTTTTAAATTTACTCTCATATCGCATCATTGAGTGGGCAATACGTATTTGAGCATCAAACAATAATAATACCGCGGTTACGATTTCTAATTGTCAGAAGACCTTACTTGGCAATATCGATGATGTTTTGTTCCAGCTTGACGCATACGAATCCTTAAAACTGGCACATCGTGACAATAGCAGTTTAGGTCGGTCGGTTTTACGCTACTTTCATGCACATGTCCGCGTCAATATAAGCAAAGTGCAATGACTGAACAAACACGTTAACAAATGATGTGTTGGTGAAAAGTTGTATTTCGTTGTCCGTCGATTCAAGTGTTTAATCAGCCGATTTCTACACGAATACGCACTCTTCTGATTTTCAAATTCATGACTTCAATAAATAAACTAAAGGATGTAAACCAAGAAATGTAACCACCGAAAGCTCTCAGTAATACGAATAAAGAAATTCGGATGCTGTGTAGTAAATTATGTTAGAGACGAAAGCGCCTGTTAATATGTGTCGATTGCCGAAAGCCCAGTCGAAGTTAGCCTGTCAGATTTATTTCCTAAATAATATTTGACTTTTGATTACTCTTGCAGGTCAGTCAATTATTGTCAAACTTGGTAAAACGTTGTTGTATTTGAGATTAGCCAAATTTAAGCTTTTTTGAATCCAATACGAATGATCTTTGAATGCACAACAAGTTGTGATATGTGCCACGGCTGTGATCAAACCTTCCAGTCGTTTAGTGGCAATCGTGGACATAGACGCAAACACACAGACAACATCATAAATCACATTAGCTACTTTTTAAGCGTTTACACGTTTTCGGTAGTTAATAAACAGATATAAATATTGATACATGCAATTTTTGCATTGGATTATGGTTCTGTAGGAGCAAAAACATGTACATGAAATCAACTTTAAAGACAACACTAATTACAACAAGCTACATTATGTTTTATAGTTTTCGATTGCCAAGTTTCAAATTGGGGCCCATGGTCAGAGTGTGATGCAGACTGCGGAAGTGGTGCGATGACCAGAACAAGAGCAATCTTTCAGGACCCACAAAATGGAGGCAAACCGTGTCCTTCGCTAATTCAAAAGAGAGGCTGTTTGGGAACTAAATGCCAACAAAACTTTCGAAGTTCAGTGGAAGGTACGCAACGATCAGTATAGATTATTGAGTGAAACATCCTATACGGGACGGGAAACATGAAATATTTTGTTTCATTTCTGAGCACATTATTGTACTGCTCTTGTACTAAATAAAATACATTCCCGAGTTTCTTTTTTTTTCAATAGAAACTGCTATCATATTACCAGCGGCTTTCAGCCATAAGCGTAGGATAAACGAAGGAACTGACATTACACGAAATCTGAGACTCCGGTATTTGAAACACCCGGACAGAGAAAGGGCAAAGCCGTAAGTTGCTTTAATTCTAGGAATAACTTATTTAATAAGGTTTGCCTATATTTTTGCCTGCATTAAAATTTAAGGATGCACTTGTTTTCTTCATTCCCTCGCCATTACTGTATTATATTGTCTACTGCCCTGAGTACATTTGGTTTAGAAGTTGCTAAAATCTTCAGATGCTACTCAAGTTAATGATTTCATCATACAAAACATAAAAGTTCCCAATGCATTGTTTGATTTTAATATATGAATATATATAGTCTTAATATATAAGTACTTGCAATTAGTATAACTATCAACTATATACGCATGTATATAAGCATATGTACCTTACTTATTGTTAATGCCTATTATTTCTTTATTTGTCGGACTCACCTCACACACTTACAAACGGATTGTTTTCCTGACACTGTAATGGATCTCTGTGTACCCTGCACATCTTTAAACAACTACGCTGCTGTTGGAGTAGGTACTGTGTCGAGTTTGAAGTCGTTCGAGCAACAAAGTCTTGTCGAGCAATGGAGAGCTTTCACAACCTAAGAGAAGGTAACGCCTACTGAAACCAACACACATTTTAAACGCATTAGGTAACATGAAAATTCTTGTTGTTCCATCCATGAAAATGTTACAAACATAAAAACGTCGTCTCTGGTGACGGCTGGCTATACGCATGCGCGCTTTATAACAATATGAATTAGAATTAAAAACTGTAATGTCTTTCCAACCTGCCTGCTGTTATGTTGCTATGTTATAGCTCCGTCTACAGTTACAAAGTTACAAAACCATAGTATATAGTCAATAATGGAGCCCCGTCTTTGCTTTCGCTTTTCAAATTTGTTATATGCGTCGCCGTCTCTGTCTCTTCTATAAGGCTTCTCGAACAAAGGACCTCTCTTACTTTTTTATTTGCTGCTGAACGGACAACAAAAACACTGTTAATCTAAAAGCGAGAGAAATGAGAATTAAACTCCTACTAAAATAGACCTTCCTCGCGTTTTTCGACAAGCAAGCAACAAAAAGGCGACTTTTGTCTTTGTGTACGTTTACAGTACATCGAACATGACATTAGCCCAGGTATTTTTTTATTGTCTTTGGTGTGGTAGTGGTGGTGATCCACACGTCTAGTGCTGGTGGCTAGTCCCAGTCATTTTACAACGGCTGCTACATTCATCAGCATCAAACAGAACAAAGTGGAACACAAGGTAGAACTAGATGCGCTGTACAACAATAGAGCTTTCGTTTTTAAAGAAGGCAAGGGCGAAGTAACACTGCTCCAGGCTTTATCGACAAATCAGTCATGTACAACATAACAGTCCGCCTACTTGAGCAAAACTTTTCATCACGATTTTCCCCCGTAATAATACGCATTGTTCTCACAGGTCTGCCTGGAATTTATTTTCCTTTAGTAGTGATGATGATGATGAGGCGTTGTAAAACAATGAACCAGAAGAGGCATTATCCCAGCAGAGGACTGCATTATGCATTAATTGAGAAGCAGGGAAGGGGCCATTAGTCCCTGCGCTTGTTTATTTGGACTTGCCCACTCGACCACATCACAATACCAATACCGGCTTCCATGTAAAATCTTGTTCGCCGTGTATAATAAAAACCGTTTTAACATAGATTTTAACATACCCCTTCAGCAACTTCGTAAAACAAAGATAAGTATTCAAAAACGGAGTTCATTATTATTACTACTCATACTCATAGGTATAATATAACACTACGCTATTACAATATAATCATTAACACTGCAACAATGCGTTTTACAGCATTTTTTTACGAAAATGTCTCTGAACCTAGCGAGAGCTGTTACGATGTATATTATTTGCTAAAAAAAGTGACGCTACAACAATAACCGTCTTTAACTTGATTGGTTCACATACGTTAATGGAATCGTTATAAAATTTGACGGAAAAATGATTTAATGGAAGCTGTTGGAGAAGATTGGAAGGTTTTTTTCTCGAATGCGACGTCTTTTCGTTTTGAGGATGAATACGTTTCATTTTTAAAATGTCGCCAGCATTGAAAACTTACAGAATAGACAATTTTTCAATGCTGAAACAAGATGCAACCATCTAACAAAAATTATGAACTTTCCAAATCGCAGTTTGGTAAGATCCTTCCAACAGCTTCAGTAGGTGATAGGTTTATTGTAACAGCACTGATGAAATCCACAGTATATACGAATCAATTTACCGCGAATTATATATATCGAGTTTGGTATCAATGGTATCTTAGATTCAAGATACTGATATTGCATTTTTGGTTTTTAAGTATACACAAATACAAGAAATAAATATAGAAGATATGCATCTAAATAAGAAGATACTTAACTAAGCATTTTTGCTTATATATTTCGCATATATATATATAAGTGTTTTATAATGTGCAAAAATCTAATAATGAAACACTGGAGTATTTAAAGATTTGTTCTTTATTCAGTTTTGCGACTACCAAATAATCGGTTTCAGGAAATGAAGATAAATCATAAAAGCATGGTCATTCTTGGTGGGCCAGATGTTAAGCCATGTAGTTAAGAATCAAACGTTTGGATGGTCAATTAGATAACATTGTGTTCATTGTGCCCCAATCGCTGACTGTATCGTCGAAATGATGAACTTTATGTATACCATATGTATTCGCATTTTAATTTCAAATTTAATTTCTTCAATTAACAGGAAGTCGAGTTTGCGCTTTATGTGAACCGGATGCACAAAGACCGTATGCTGATTTTCGGTGCGTTGGTTCAGGAAGCCCTGCCGGACTTTCAACTCGCTTTTCAAGTCTTCGGGAACCATCCTGCCATGGTAAATGGAAGCACATGGACTCCAATTCCACATGTAGTTGTCTGAGCGGTCCGGATTTTATTTTTGTCTAAAGTCTTCGGCACAATTGTGGGTAACAAATGCCCTATTACTGATGTCATATTGCATGACAGAAAGGAAATATCAAATTTAAACTCAAATTATCCAAGCAACTTAAAGAACTTTCAAATGTCGAGTGATGTCGTCTTTACGTCTACTCCTCATACAAATTAAAGTAAATTTTCGATTCACTAGCCATCTTAAAATATTGTATATGAAAAGGGTAAATCTTATTTGGGTAGACCAAATAATTAATTTTCCAGAGAATAAAATTATTTTTCCAGAAAACGTCGCTTATCATCTGGAAAAGTTAGGATCCTAACTCAGCCAGAGATTAAA
>JAHZNE010006151.1:0-49460 GCA_027744055.1 Callyntrura sp. NNG-2020
GTTGTCACTACTTCATTATAAGTTTAATCAACCCGTACTTTTTGTACAATAAATTTGAAATAAGATGTATTTGTACATCTTGGATGTCATATAAAGGATGGTTTAAATGTTGCTGATATAATTTATTAAATATAGCTCTATTGTTTCTTTGTAGATGCGTCCACCGCCGCGTTATAGAGTACTTCTTAAATCCCATGCATCATTTCTCGAGTTACCGCTAATGGATTATTGTTATAGGATTTGGTGCCAATGATGTCAATTTATTTTCCTGCATGACTTAAAATAGTTTTAATTGACATAACATTCTAACATATTAACCCATTTCCCCATTTTCAATTCTGGTATTTGGTATGCTAATAAGTTGAATTGACGAACATTTTTATCTTAAGCGGTTTAGGAACACTGATTGGCTATCTAATTCTTCGGCACACTCAGGTTGGCGATCCGATTCCTGAAAAATTAAATTGCTAATCCGAGCTAAGACCGTTCAAATCGAGCAGGAAATTGTTCTTGCCAAAGCAACAACCGATGCATTTAGTGTAGACGGCGTCATTTAATGTAAAGCATAGTTATCCTCCAAGTTTGTTTTTAGATTTAAAGCTAAGAATTTTGCATGCGCAAGCTACACATGAGTTGATTAGACGTACTATTAAGAAGCGAATAAACACATTTTAAGAGCATTGACTCAAAACGCGTAAACGGCCCCCTTTTCTATGCCATCTTCAATCATGTTAAATTCAGTGTTAAATTTTGTTGGAGGCCTATTCGTAGATATAACTTTGGAAAAACTATACAAAGTTTTAACATTTGACACCGCATTTCCATAGAAGCCCCTTATTTAATGACACCAGTCACGTTGTAAAATACTACGTGATCGCAATACGGTAAGTGTTGATGGGTTGGTTAAACTTATATTGAAGTATTGACAACGAAATGATGAAACAATTTAAAATAATGACTCCCATAAACATGAAAGACCCCCTTTACCCACCGTATTTAATCTTGTTTAAATCATTGTAATAAAATCTGTTTGTCTCGACCTATTTGTTTAGAACAATTCTGAACAAACTGTACATAGTTTTAAAACTTGACACCGTACTGCATGAATGGTCCCTTATTCAAAGACACCGTTCATATAGTAAAATACAGTGTGTTTAAATAAATAAAAAATTATCAGTTCAAGGCGATTTTTCTAAATGATACAGCAAATTTAGAAAATAAGGCCGTATTGTGTGAAGGACCCCCTATTCAACGACGCCATCCACACCATTGAATTCAGCGTAACAAAATCTATTAGAAAATATGCGCATCGACTGAATCTGAGATAAGCTGTTCAGTAGCATTACTTGTTAGTTAATGCATTCGTTCAGTCAGTGTATGGGGCAGTTTATGCAGTTTAAACCAAGAAGAAAATAGTGGCTTTCTGGGGGATAGTAGGAGCAATGAAAAGGAACACGAACAACCGAGCTAGTTTTTGCAAAACTGCAATATAATATGTATAATCTTCGTTATAAACAATGTGTACATATTTGTGATATATGGAGTAAGCTTTGTGATTATTAGAGATATAAAAAACCTCAGCGTGTTTGTGTTGGACTAGGTGTACGGGTTTGCTGGCAAGTAAATGTAGAGGTGCATACAGACGTGTAATTGTTATTGTCTACAGTGACTTGGCAGGGAATGTTACCCATGATATGTGCATTGTAAACTTAAATTGCAAAATTTGGCAAAAAGCTGTATTTCATATTCATCGTGGGGTGGTTAGTGGTTATTAAGGGGCGCTGTGATCAAAAGGGTCTTTTTTGGAAAAGAAAATACGTCTGTTTTTCATCCACCAGATTCGTCCTTGTGATAACTTTGCCTGATGCCATGTGATAGGTACCCGAAAGCAAAAATATGTTTCGGTTTATTAAATGGCTTACCGTCAACGACATACAGGATAAACTTTAAACGAGGTAGGATGAAAGATATCGTCTACGACGGTAATGGTGTATAGCTACTCTGCAGATATTGAAAGTTACAAGGTCATAATTAATTGTACTAAAGTAATCGCCGGTGTAATCTGACTTTGATTGTAAAATGTCACTCGCGAGTCGCGACTCCTTTTTACAGTTTTCTAACGTTGAAATTTTGATCTGAGGTTCTCACAGTAGGATATTATAGTATGGGGACTCTAGACCAACATCGCTTCTGCATGGTTGAGTATAACAATGAATGCATTTGACGAAACCGGGAATGTTGGGCAACCAAAGCAAAAGCCTAATCTAGGCAGGTTTGGATGACGGTTAAAATCTACCAGGTTTGGATCCGGCACATATTACGAGATTAGGATCCTTTTCATTTAACGAACTTTTAAAAGCTTAAATGGAAGAATAAGTATGATATGCAAAAGTTATTACGCTACTACTACTACTGATAGATAGTAAGATACTAAAAAGAAGATTGCACTTTACTGTGGTGTGGTGCATACTCCAAGGGAAGAACCTTGCGATATGCGTAACGATAATTTCACCGAGTTGTATTTTTGTAAAATCATTATCTACATTACATTTACTGGCCGATAATTCCGTGGATGGTTAATATTTCACTGTATACATGTACGCAGTGATATAAGAGAGATAATATTAGATTATATTTGTCTGCAGATTTAGGCTGAATGCAACATTTACTAAATTCCAGCACTTTATACTCCATTGTTCTGCTTCATTGTTTTTGACAACTACGCTATTTTTACTTTTCGTAATATCATGTGCTGTGTATCCAATCCAGATTCTTTCTACCGTCGCTTCACTTTACGCGTACTACAACTAGGGAGAAGGAACGTTTAAAAGAAATCTGCTATAGAATATAATTTCGTGAAAGCGTTTTGTCCTGTTGAGTGTTTTTCTCTAGACAGAGAGTACAGTTTGTACTCTAAAGCTTGGGTAATTTTTACAAAATGAAATAAATTCTCTTTCAATCCCATGTTTTATTACTATATCTGTTTCCAACAGCAGATGCGGCAAAATGATGTCAATAGATAAGATGAATTTACGAAACTAACTAAGGCGCTTACCTTAAGATTCGTTTACCAGGTACGACGTAGTTTAAGAGCTCATTCAATATTTTATAGGCAACCTCGTGAATAATTAAAGGTTAAAGAATTTTTGATAGATGTAAATAATGCAAACATACAACAAAAAGTACCTAAACATGCTTCTCTCCATCGGATCGTCTTTACATTATGTGCGTTTAAAAAAATATATCTACTACGAGCATAAGGAATCTAGAGCAACAATATTCCGCTTTTATACTATGTAGTGGAGCATAGTTTTATAAATAAATGACATAAAACCGATTTTATTTTACAAATTTGATAATACTTGCACGGTGGTGGTGTGTCAGTGACGGGGGATTTTTATAAAACAGCATCAAGTATGTAAAGGGAATCCAGTATTGGCAAATATAAACAGTCAGTTTTTCAGGGCTAAAAATGTATGCTTTCTCTTCTCAATGTTACAGGTTTACACACTAGCTAGGGTCTGTAGGAACGAGACGCTAAATACTATATAACTAGCAAGTCATCTTTTCTTAGGTTCACTTCTTTAACTTTAACGTTAATACTCACTCTGGTTTAAGTTAACATTTAATCAAAATTTATTATAATAATATATAATTGGAATTTTAAAATGTTGGCCTACAGTCAACAGTTCATGTAAACTCTGTTTCATAAGTAGGAATCCTACAGTAGAATGTTGACGTGAAGTAACTGAAGTAATCCTAGATAATTAATTATTCCCAGAATATTTCTTTTAAATAAGCCAATGCTAAAGACAGCTACAATAAATACTTTCTTCAGCAGAAAAAATGAAAACCGTAACACAAATGCCGTCAGAGATGTTTTTTTTACAAAACAAGATGGTTTAAGAAAAAAAGTATGTCAGAGACACTCAAATAAAACACTTCGAATCTCAATATATGCTCCGTATAAAACGCATAAAGAAGAAAATAGTACATTATTGGTACATAATGAACCAGAGACACCGTCCAATCTGAGACTACCAATTTATTTACAGAATATATATGTGCTCAGTGCTCACATTCACACATGCTCATCAATGACGATTATTTTTCTCTTGGACACCACGTAATTGACGGTATGAACGAAAGGGAAGTATTAAAACCTACTTAAACCAACCAATAGATTATGAATGCCCCAATATAGACCCAAAATAATTTGAAATCTAATATCACATGGGTCTGGGGGGAAATGATACAAGTAGCATATGCCAATTCGCTTTGAATATAGAAGTGTAAGAATAAGAATCCTTTGGACTCTAACTATTTTTGTAGTTTAATGTTTTATTTTATAGTCTCATAATACTGGTGGTTCGTAGTTGACAATAAAAAATGTTCTCAATTTCAGTTCAATATGTTCACTGAAGAAATTCGCGTGCAACCAAAACATCCAGCGTGTCTACATATGAAACTGGGTTTATCTAGGTACATACCATAATCATAAATCATAAGTTAAAGCATATTAACTCCACTAGGTACTCTGCAGTTTTAGGCATTTTCATACAATCTAACAGAAATAAGGGATTACATATTCATCGTTCCTCGGTTTTGAATTTTCACTTTTCAGTAATGCTTATGTAGGACCAGCTGGACTGCTGCTTTATAAAATTTAGCTGCAGTGTTCAGTTTTGTAAATAAAAATAGCCGTATCGTAATGAACATAAGACCACATAGTCAACAGATTTGTTCATATAATCAAGGTAGTCGTGTAAAAGTCTTTAGGAGTGTAGCCGTAGCACTTGTCTTTCTTAGCTAGTTGGTACCTTTTGCAAAAAACTAACTGTAACGGAAACTATATTGTTTTGATATCACGTGTTCGTCATATCCCAAGAATGAAAAATAATGTTGAAATTCTGTTTTTGGAAATGCAAGGATGGTTACATCTACCCTTTACAATAATTTCATTTTTGGACATCCTGGCAAGACCGGAAATCCTCCAAAATTTATATCGTGTTTCCTGTATTTTACGAAATTACTTTCTCTTTTCTACATCCGTATTTGCTCAGGCTTTATTTTTTTAAACAAGAGAACAGATTTAAACATTTATTACTCACATCACCGTACATTGTGGGTTCCATGCCTCACCCTTTCCCCAGATATTTGGTCCAGATGCGAATAAATGAGTTAATACAGTTTTCCTTGGATAACGCCTTACCACAGTCCTATACTTTTCACTATGTTCGCAAATCCACAGTTCACCACCATTCTTCATTATCAACTAAATTAGGACTCATGGCCTTGTGCTGTGCAACACGAAAAAAGCATAAAAAATCCCATTTGCTAATGTCCAGAATAAATAAAAAACACGAAGCAAGAGGTAGATGGAGAAACTTAAAACACTGAAACTGGATACGTTACTACTTCACAACCATATAGTCTATTTAATTTTTGTGTATGCTCTATATAGCTATTATTACTACTACCGACTCTGTTCCTTTCGGGAGTTTAGCGTGTGTGGACGCTTGTCTACTTTCCTTTTGGATGTCGTTCATTTTTCCCCCTTAAGCTGTTCAATACCTATGACTATGACCAATGGCAATGGTCATAGTAAATAGTAAGTAAAGCAAAATGACTCTGCAAATCCCTACACAGCTATCATCGTCTTCATCACTACCGCCTGGAAGTTTCAGTAGTGCACTATAAAGCTTACACATAGTTTGGTTAGATCTGTTCTTTCACCGGAATTAGTCAAATCCGTTGAAATTGAAGCAGGAATTGCTGAATTGAGACGATCACTTGTAGACTTGTCGTCATCTTGCAGGAGTCTAATGTTGATGCCCACAGCAAGAGTTCCTCTTTAGGTGTAGGAAATCGAATGGGTTCTAAAAGAACGTGAAAAACTAGCAGGGTGTGTGTTTATTCGTTATGAGAATTGTTTGTTGGCTACCACTTTACAAGAAGAAAACTTTCTCCGTAGCACATTTTTTGTCAACGAAGAACACGAATGATCCTGTAGTTTTTCTTTGATTCGCCCTCTCTGGTGAATTTTTCATCCAGAAAATTGTCATTTATTTACGCTTTAGAAGCACGATTTTGTGGAACAACAGGGTACTAACGTACACACTCTTGTCACTCGATAGGCACAATGTATTGCTTACTGCTTATTGAACTGTTTTGTACCGAAATATTCTTCAAGTTTTGAGAACGCAGAACAACTCTTGCACGATGCACGAGGATTCTCAAGAGAAAAATGAAAATGGAAACTCTTCCGCTGGTGCTCATGAAAGTTTATTTCTTAACTGAGCAAAATTTGTCATTTCTCTGGAGTTTTCAAAATGTTCTCTTGTTTTTCATGAGTTTTATAATCTCATGCTACAAAAGGTCTTGTTTTCACTCTTGCACTGCCAGTTCTTTTTAAAAAGCCTTTGTTTTCTTTGTTAGGCGCGTGCATCTCATTATTTTTCTACTTAGCCAAGAAAATGACGCAGACATGAAGAGTTGCATCCTGTCTTATTTCTGACATGTGATGTTTTGCTTGTCAATACAAAATTCATACCAATTCATTATCTGCAATAGTGAGCCCAAAGTTTTTCTGACTGTCATTTGACCTTGCTTAAAATGCTGGTAGGCAGCGCGAAAACAGGGGAGACATCTCAATAAATTATGTGCATTGCTGGCTAGCATCCTTTCTATTTCTATTCTGGATGCATAAACACATACATGTAGCGCGCCCCTTCCTTCTGCGGAAATGAATAAGGATGGATGGATGTCAGTAATAAAAATAAAGTAATTTTATGGAAACAACTTTGTTCGCTTCACTTGTCTACTGTTGATACTCTGCATTTTTCGTGTACAATAACACTGTATTTGCACAACCAAGGCCAGTCCCAAGTCCCAAAGAAGAAAAGTCTATTTGTTATCTACGCTGAGCAGTGTTTCACTGAGATTGATTAAAATATGGCACAACATGTATTATACTTTGCCGAATTTGTCAAAATATGAGGCAATGAAAAGAAAGGTGCATTTTGCAAGATTGTGTAGCGGCAAACAACTTTTCATATCTTGCACTCCTACTTATTACACTTTTGGAAGGTGGCTTCGTGTAAACAAGTGTCATAAGCTCTCATTCATCGACAATCGATACATATTATCTTTTATCTATGTAATACGTAAATGTAAGAAGGCACTGAGACGAGGAGTGTCCATTTCATATTTTACCGATTACAGTGTGTGATACCTACATAAATAATAATATCAGCCGTGGGCATTAATTGAGAAACAAAAGAGCGCTTTCCATTTCAAGCCAACCGGCAAGATATCATGGTAAATATGTGTGTAAAGCGCGAGAAGAGAACAGAGAACGTTTCATATTTAAGTGCAATCGGATTCCTTTACAAATGGAAATCGAGTGTGGCACTACATTATCAGCTGAAAAGGGAGGGTTTCAGGAAAGGGAGCTTACGTGGCAGGAAAGTTGAGAAGAGTTTTTGCCCGCTTCTAAATTCAATAAAGAAACAGTAATTTCATTTGTTCGCAATACTCTACTTCATTGTGCAAGAAAAAAGGGAAATCATGCAGAGAAAATAGCCTACATAACTGTACGTGATGGTATGAATTATGTATTATTGGAATAGTAAAGGGAACACTGTTGATGATAAGCTCATATAGCAAGGCTGCTCTCTTTTGCTGGCTTTTATAAGTAATGGCGGAAGTGCTCTCTCTTCTCTTGTAGTGTTGGCTGTTCAGAACGCCTGTATTTTGATACGACGTTGTATAATGCGTATCTACGTATTTTATCATGTTCCCATAAAATTTATTGCATAAATGACTTATGTATATTTCTGCCCCACCGGACACTTTCACTAATTCGTGTTAAAACAAAATTTGCGTAACCTTCAGTGTTCACTCTACCAGAGGTTAATATTTTCTGGCACCTCTTTACTTTTTTAAAAGGCAGCGCGAAAGAAAATTTATTTACCTCAAGGATCTAGTGCAAGGGTATATAGATACTTCACGTAAGAGCCAAACTTGAATGGACTTGCATAACAAACTTACAGTAATCAACACACCTTTTATAACATATACATATATACACCCATTTGTGTACCGTTTAGGTACGAGGTTTAACGTAGTTTTCTCCCAAATGTGAAGGAACTCTTCTTTCACGTAGATTTACTCATATTCTCTGCGGAGGCTTTGTTTTGCCTTTTAGGGATGCATTTTTATAAAGTCTACTCCAAAACAAAATTTTATCAAGCATAAGCAAAAGTACCTGTCTCCGTTTGAATACATAATTTTACCTATATACACCTCTTGTTTAATAAAGTATACAGAATACAGACAACAGTCCTTCAACCTAGTGACGCTCACCACTCCCTGTGGGTTATTTTCTCTTTTTTGCGTTTTGTTTAAAACCAGATTTTATTTGAATTTTAAATTAGTTGGGTTGCAGTTCCAGTTGATTTTTACTCTACCACTCCTCGACAGTCTGCAAATGGTATTTCCATTAGAGAAATATTAATTTGTAAATGTGAAGAGAAATAGTGCCTTTTTCATGTCAAGTCTGGGAAAAAATGAAACAAAGAAAAACGTCATCGCAGTTCGGCAATGTAAAAATTTCATGGAGCAGCAGCATTTTCCCTGTGAGATCGCGGGTCAACACCATTTCTACTACAGACAAAATGAGGCAGGTTGTGTAACATAGCTCAATCAATCTAGTGAGTGGGGTAAAAATAGTATGCACAATGTGTGATATATTTTGCACTTATCATTCGTGTATAATAGTAGAAGTGGTTAAAGAAAGAAAGAAAGAAGTTGTTCGCTCCAACAACTACACACCATTCGTTTAATGCAGTAGGCGAAAGTCTAATGGAATGATATGTTGTTGACTGTCTTCTTTTTAAGTGTATATATTACAATGAATTTTTAATCACTCTATCGATCGATTTTTCATTCCTTTTCTTCTTTCCAATAACAATACACCTTATTTTCTTACGAGAATGCTACGTAATGCGTACGACGGAACATGAACGGAAAGGTAAAGCCAACGAGCTGACTACAAGAGAGTAAGTGGAAAAGGGGGTTCTTTGTCGTTCGCCAGCGATATGGGTACCTTGTTTTTCTGTGTAGTAATTTACTTTGCTCTTTGCCAAAGTCACCGTTGTGTTTAAGCCTCGTTTTTATGCAGCGCGGTTATAGTATGGGATTTGGAATAAATGTTTTCGGCTCATTCAGTATTCATATTATGCTATTGTCTTGTCTGCTCATAAGCAAGTTTTTTCTCTGTTTGGTGGTCTGATTAAAGCCTATTTACAAAATGACTGTGGTCTCCTGTATTTGACATCCAAAATGGCAAAGTATATGTCGCGAGCAGAGAAGAGAAGGTATTTGAGAAATGAGAAGAGACAAGATAAATACGTATGTGGTAACGAACATATCACTTATTCAGTAATAAAAAAATATTAAAATTTAATCTCAGTTAAATTGTTACGAACTCGATAAATCGATTGAAGAAGTGCTTGGGGCTTCAACTAAACATGCGTAATATAATGAGTTTTCGTACATTTTGAAATGAAAGAGTTCTAAAACAAAATGTCAAAGACGCGGGCTTTTAAGTTTTTCAAATGTGTATATATGAAAATGAAAAGATGAAAAGTTTCATTTCTCTGAGGAACTGTACAGTATTTGAGCATGAGACTGGAATTCTCAATGGTCATTGACATAATATGTCTTCATATTAAAAAAGTTATACTTACAATTGTTTTAACTTGTTGTAAGTATGCGGCTTCAAACTAGTTTAGTAATTTCTGTGTAAATGTTCGACGAATTCATGTTTTAAATATTTTAATTACTGTTGAGTACTTTTGTTCAAACAATAGAGTGTGTGCACTGTTTAAAGTATGAAACTACTAATATTAATTCATTTGAAGCTTTTAGTTAAAATGATAAGAAGAAACAGTGAGGCTCGGTTGAAATGGTGAATATTAAGTATGGATGTTCGTAAATATAGTAAATAAGAAACGTTACACACAAAGTGTTACACACGAAGTATTCTTGTCCGAGTATAATGGTAGAAACACAAATAATGAATATATCTGTGCTGAAAAATTAAACTGTTACTAGATTTTAAGCCCAATCAATACTTCAAATGTATCGTTTAACCTATTGCGCTACTGGTGGTTTTTGGACAAGTATTTTTTGCTACCTAACAGCATGTATAAAAAGTTTGGATACAAAGAATTTGTTTAAATCAAACCAGAAGCAGAGCTATACAGCGCTGGATGAAGTGGCATTAATGGCACACACACCATATCACCTTTTAAAACTTCCTAAGGTACCTACATATCATAAATATTTAAGCAAGAAATTCCAACGTCGGCCTGCAAAAAGTTGGCTGTAACTCTCAGCCAACAAATTCCTACGTTTTCCTTATCGAAATTCTTGTCTTACTACGCGAAATCGCATTGAAATGTAGCTAAAACGAACCACATTTCGTTTTCATTTAATTCTCTTTTATAGTTCCACGTTGTTTTGTTTGATTCAACAAAACTTTTGTACAATAACAGTAATTTATCGGCAGTTGTGAAAGTCGAAGCGTTGTTTTCAATTGTTTTTCTTTGCTGAAGCCTTAAAGTTTTGATACACTCACACTGCTACTTTGGTCTTGAAACGTAACGTTTGGGTTTTTCGGTTTAACGCTTCATCACGTGTACGATTGAACGGCAAACTCTTTGGCTACCTACAATATTCTCTACCATTTTGCTACGATGTCGTCTTCCTAACCACGAAAGTGGATTAGCACTTTACCCAATTAATTTAGTAATTAGTAATTACCGCTCTCCCTTTTGGATAAATATTTACCCGTCTCTACTTCGGGGAACGCTTTTGGATGATTCATTAATTTACAATTACCTCTCAATTTCCGTTTTTGTCATGATGTCAACTTCCCTATGCTATTTAAGCAGAATCAACGGTTTACTCCAAAGAACCAAGTGAAATAACCAAAAAGCCATAAAACCACGCTTATCTCCTCTAAAACTGACATAAATTCTATTCCGCCTACAGTCATTTTACATGACGTTAAAGAGAAAACTCTAGATCACAGAGCTGACAGAGAGGACGCCGTGATTTTGTCGGCTAATTTTATTTTTTAACAAAAACAACTTTCAAGCGCGGGACGACAGCTACCGAGAAATTTTCAGCAAACATAACATCTCTCTCTTTCCCAAATATATATATGCATATATATTTTGCATTACTTTGAAGTAAGTTTGCGGAGTTACAAAAGTTTAGAAGGCCTTTCATCACCAAAAAAAGTTCCAACCTGATCAACTGCCTTTCACTACAAATAGACTTATGTACTATTATGCATCTCTTACCTTATGCTTCCACTCAAAAAATTATGGTTTCGTTTCAGATGCCTCAAGTTATTTTCCATGATATGCACGACAACAACAATTTCACGAAAATACTTCCTAAGCTCAATGAGTGTTCGCAGGTAGTGGAAAGATACGGTAATGTAACCATTCCAGCAAAAGCCGTTGTTTAACAAAGATTATTACTACGATATGGATTGCTTTCCCTACACAACCACCTACAACAAGACCAACGACCAAACAATAGTGAAAGTCACAACAGAAAGGATACTACTATAAGGTATATAACCGAGGCTCTCTTGCTAGCTGTATTACACTTTATGCTTTTATTTCATGAAATATACAACAGCCGGTCTTTCGAGGTAACGGCCAAAAAAATTCCTCCATTTCTGCATTAATAACAAAAAAATGCCGTTGGTTGTTTCATCGACATCTCTCAACACATACACAAACAAAGGCTTTTGTTGGCATATAGGATTTTGCTAATCTCTATACCTGTACAGACCAGTTTCACTGATTGTAATAGTAATACATGTACACACCATCGCTGCTGCTCAGCCTCCTGCTTTCTTTTATGTTATTCCGACAGTTCCGTCAGTTTCCCATCTTTTGAATTGGACTGATAGAAATGGAGCCCCAAAACAGCTTGGGTCTGCTCTCACAATAATGGGAAAAGCTTTCATGTGATCTCAAAATTCGCCATTTCATTTCCTCTGTCTCTCACTATCTGTTCATGGTCTACCGTCTACCTCCTTTGCACTTGAGAAGAGATGCACAGGTTTTATATGCTGCTATTCCAACACACTGTTTGTTCGTTAGTGAGGGACTAAAAATACTAAAAATACTTCTAGCGATTGGAAGCGAGTGGCTTGTGACAACTCCCTGATTGTGTCAACTACAAATGTATTCTGCACTACATGCGTTGCATATGCACACTACACAGCTATACATGGTAGTCCTACATTTTTGTAAGCGACGTATGATAATATTCAAATTACATCCGCAAATCTCCAACAAATTCGTGCATTATCGAAGCATCGTCAAGTTGCTTCCGCTTGCTGAGTAATCATTCAAATCATTGGCTTCTATTATCAAACCTCTCGTTTTGAATGAGAGGACATGCCCCGCAGTCCCGAATCAAGTAGGTTCTGCAGTAAGTACACTTCTCATCGCACTACATACCAGATCACGGTCAAATGATTACACAATAGAGAAGATGATACGTCACGGTAGGTTATGTGTTTTTTGAACATGTATGCAAGTAGCCTTTATAAAGTTGGGCGCTATATATATGGGGTACATGTTCGTGATATCAAACCATTAGCACTGGGCGAAGTAATCTAACGATTTGGAATGAACGTGATCTTCAGCCGCAAAAAGTTGCGTCGTTTAAGAATGATTAGAAGGCGGAAGACAGCATCACGAAATATACATGCGTCAGCATTCTATGTGCTCGTTGCTTTTTGCAAGTGGAAAGTGTGTCTAATCCTTCCATCAAATTAAAACTTGGCTCTAAGCTCAGCCTTACAAGAATCCACATTAAAAATGCATAAATTACTCATCGTGCTCACATATTATTACTTCAAGCAGGCATATTGTGAGCTTCCTTTTCCAGTAGCTATCTTGAATGAGCTTCCTTTCCAATTTCCGCCATTTTGGAAATTTCTGTGCTCAAAATAGAAAGTATCATGCAAACCATAGAGCTAATACGTCAATAAACCGCTGCACCATACTCTATGCACGGGTAAAGGGGAACTAGGGGGCTACTGGCTCCGCTACGCTGTTGCTGTCGTCGGCCACATATTCCCATGATAAAATCAAAAGCAATTTAATTTCATGATTGCGTCAATAAATTACGTTGACTTGATAATATTTTCCCGGTTGACTAGTTTCCTCTCGGAGAAAGTTATTCACTTACCTCACAGCACCGGTAATGAAAACCGAAAACGGAGCATGGTAAATCTTAGAATACTAGGTGCGCGGTGTAAGTTTATGAGGCGCTGTTGCCTAATTGAATCGTTGCCTATCAATCATAATCGGATCTTATACATCTTTTTAGGGAAGCCTAAAGCGTTTATTTTGACGATTCCAAGTGGATTATAAGACCATAGAGCCCTTTTGTATTTACAGTTAGTTTCTGCGTGACAATATTTCGTAATTACTAATAGTACTGCGATATGAGTACACCATAAGACGAGGAAAGAGAACTACGCCGGGGGACCAACTGCTGCTCTCAAGATTAATCATTCATTATGGACATTACAGGAAGGAAGTTATATGTATTGAAGGAAATAGCTTTAGGTCATAAATAAGTAGTGTAGGACTATTTCACATCGCTAGTTATTTTCAGTTCGGGGCATTAATAAAGAACGACTCTGTAAATAGCTCGTTGGTAGAGCATGCGAGTGAAGGTCGCAAAGGGCGCTGGGTTCGATGTCTGCCAAAGGAATTGTATTTGGGGGTTGCTTTCCCTTAACTTACTACCTAAAAGCAAAGTGATCTTGAGCTAGCAAAGCCATCAAATATGTTTAAGTCTATCTATCTTACTATCATAGTGAATAATGCACGCTGACGTTTGTAATGGATTTAAAATGTAGTAAGGATAATTCAATCGGGAGGTTACTTTTATCCCAATGAAAAGTATGTATTGTATTTTTATGCATTATGCAAAAATAAAGTCGCTGCTTTAAACCAGAAATTCACAAGAGTTACTCTATCATTCAGCAATATCTGGTGCATCATATCAAAGTTTGAATGATTTCGTTTATTCCTCGTGGTTTATAGCAAGTACGTGACTCATCACAGATTGTGGTAAAATAACCACAAAGCTAGACATCATTAAAAGTTGTCATTTTACCTGATAAGAAAATATGAGAAAATTTGGAGACAAGATTTGAAGCGGATAAACTATGCTACAGATATAGCCAAACTCGAAATGCGTGTAACAACCGGTGCGGGTGATTCAGTGATTTATCGTATTCTCATCCATCTCACATCTCTTTATTTAAGGTTCCCCCAAAACCCGTTTTGTGTGAGACAGCTTTCAGCTTTCATTGTACTTTTACATGCATGCATGCAAAGTAAAAGGCAAGCAGAATGTAACATAACATAGTGGGCGAATAATTTTGTCCCCAACGTAATCAGGAATTCCAAATGAGTTTTCAAATCCTTCCTATCTGTCAGGTTTAGATTTTGATAGCTTTTATAATGATGTATGTATCTTACTTGTCCTTATGCATACATACATCACACACATCAAAGGAAATACTTTCTTCAGTCAATGTTCATGTTAGGTCGTCACTAGTGTTATCAAAGCAAATCCGTTTGGATGGTCTCATGGAGCCAGAAATCTTGCTGATTTATTCCTGTTCATGGTCAAAGGGTCTTGAAAAGGTGTCAGAGTGTATGTCTTGAACTACCACTATGTCAATTTGACCATTGTCTTTTTATATCCGTGGCAAATTTTATAATTTTTACCAGGTAAATAAGGTGTATTAGCACCACAATATTGCATGTATACGTTGAAAGTTTGTGCGGAAGATGTCAATTCCTGAAGTACACAAATATATCGGATGTACAAAAATAACGAAAGTTTAATAAATTAAAATAAAAGTTCTTCTTATGGTAATATTTTGTGTAGTAATCAATTATGAACCTAACTACTCGGTTTAAATCAAGTAAAATGGATAGAATGTATTTTTGTATTTTTTTTAAATAAACACGGCTAAAGTATTTTTTTTATCAAATAACGTTTCATAAAATGATGCAACATAAATCGTTTCAATAAAATTTGTAAAATAAAGTAAATTTATTGCAAACACTAAAATGTGCGACTAAATATAACACTTGAAGTGCACAAGACGGACCTACGCACACTTCGAGAGAGTGAGAGTAAGTAACCGCGCTACAATATTGGAACTTCATCACACGTGATTTCAATTCATTTGCATCCTTACTATGATGTCCTGACATCAAAATCAAGTCTCTAAAAATACATGTCACAGGGTAGAACACTGTCACTCAAGGTTTATCTTTTAACAAAACCTCCCGCTTTTCCAATATCATGCTCTTGTCTTCCGCTATTTCCCAAAATCAAATAGAAGTTCACATAATTTCTGGAGGAAAGCTTTACATTGATTGAAAATTCGGCACACGTGCAGGGTCAAATCCCTTACGTGTGTAATTCTTCGTCGAATCCACCATTTCACAATCTCGTAAAGGATACAATATACAATTAATAATTAAGATCCCAGTCACGATTCATACATTTATGTAGGATGCCATTTTTACGAGGTTAGTGCATGTTGCAGTGCTAATACACACATGAACTCTAGTATCTGTCGTGGAGTCTTTTTCATGTGCTTTGGTGACTACCAATAGCCTAATTGAGATGAACAAACACTTGATACATACATATATGCACTCTGTCAAATAATAACGGTCCAGCCATACAGGAAACGAAATTTTCTCCCTGTCTCTACTCTTTTCCGGAGTTACGATGACGCATGTAATGTGGAGCAATATTATGGACATCTGCGAAATGACAGTCTGTAAACAATTGTCTTTCTTTCGTCCTACTGACCTTTAATGTTTCCCAACCCATACACATGTATACACGCATACATCCCATGGTTGCTGCAAGGAAGGAGCACTTTAACTTAACAATACTGATCAAGATAGCATATAGCATGCTTAAAAATGATAAATGGATTGAAATTATCAATGGGGCAATAATATAATGCACAAGTACCCGCTTCAGAGTATTCTGAGTCCTGCTTTTCTCTTTGGCTACATTTGCATGAGAGTTCAATGACAATGCCAGTAGTACCAATATCAAAAATACATAATATTATACAGTTCGCGTTCCTCCGGCAAATCCTTCAATCAGATGGTTGGAGTAAATTGATGTGTTGCCAACAATAAAGCTTGTCTACGTCGATAACAACATTAGCTGACTGTGCAGATTGAATGGAGAACGAATTAAACAAGGGCCTTCACGAGTAAAAGACGGAGTAAAGTAGATAATAGCTCAGAGGAGAAAGCTAAAATACGCCTAAAGATTGGGTCTTTCTGGCGAGGATTTTTCTCCTGGTCTTGTAGAGATTACTTGCTATTTTAGCAGAAAGCACATCGTGTGTAGCAAGAGTACTTACTTACTGCTTACTTTCACTTAATTCTTGTGCGATAAAAGCCTATACGAACCGGTTATAATGCTGAAAAGGCGGATTATAAGGAACGAGGTTTTCCCACTTTTTCCAGCTCAATCTCTCTCTCTCTGTCTCTCTTACTCACTTTCTCTCTTTGGATTCAAGTTGGTACTTGGACTTTTGTATGTGTATGAGAACTAAAAAAAATAAGCGCCCTGCCTTTCTTCTACTTATTATTATGCTTCAGTAACTTTTCTATCATCTCCTATCTACTATATTCCGCATCAACAACAATAGTCAAAAGAATTCTTTCAGCTTGAGTCTGTTTAGAGAGCTTTGTCCCTGTTCTTGATTTAAAATTTGCTTCTGAATGGAATTTTCTCTTTCAAATATTCGACCCAATATGATCCCTTCATCAGTTGAACAGGAATATGAACACCCGTATACCTAGGTAAAAACGCATTTTTTGGCAAAAATTTAATACACAATTTCATTTATTAATCCACCTAAAACGGCTTTGTGAAAGATAAATCGAAGTGGATATTTTATTGTTGTTATTATTAATATTATTAATAATAACAATGGCACTGGCAATTCTATATTGCTTTTCTTCTTTTCTCTCCATTCACATTTTTAGGGAACAGCAACGCACGAAAAACAATTTATTACAAAATGCATCTATATGCTAGATTTTTTAATGTCATGAAAGGCCTGCAGACCGCAAATAAATGTATTCCGTTGTGAAATAGGAAGTTTAATGTTTCAAACGTAACAACACGGCTAAATACCTGAAGAAAGTGAAATGGTTGTAATTTTGGATAGTAATTGCTCATTTATGCTGACAAAGTGTTCGTTTTAACTTACGATACGAACTTGCTTACGATGTAGTTGGTACTAACTATTACCATTACACCTTTTACGAGCACTATTGGTTTTTTATTGTGTGTAAGCTGTCTCAAAGTCAGATCGATTAGTTTTATTTATAGAATCAATCATAATCATCAGCCAGGGGAACGTTAAAACA
Organism: Callyntrura sp. NNG-2020; assembly: GCA_027744055.1. Taxonomy (NCBI): domain Eukaryota; kingdom Metazoa; phylum Arthropoda; class Collembola; order Entomobryomorpha; family Paronellidae; genus Callyntrura; species Callyntrura sp. NNG-2020. The sequence continues at coordinate 17,544 of JAHZNE010006151.1, forward strand.
AATCAATACTGAAGACCAAAGAGCTTTAATGTATCTTCAATTTGTTTCATATCTTTTGTTGTCATTGTTGTATCTCCTGCAAGTGCTTTGGCATCATGGTTTCCTGTAGCTCGACTGCGAACATCATTGTAGGTCAATTTCCCTTGTTTTGACCGCGAAGCCGGGCTGTTATAGTCAACGATCTCTTGTCCACCTTTGCTTCCAAATTTGTCTTTCGCAACTCCTGCATTTATTGGTTTAGAGAAATTAGCATTTCGACATTATTTCAAATGAAAGCATCTGATTTCGATATTACAAAATCTGTTTTATGTTGATTTGCAATTGCAATTGATTGTTTTTCACTATTTACCATTGAACGTAAAAAAGCTAACTCCACTTTGGGCCCCGCATTTCCACAGCGGGCAACACTCAGCACCTCCTCCACGAGGTTGTGGGAATGACGCCGATTTATTCAAATCAGCAATAATACGTGTACACTTGACGCTTGACGGAGGATCCTCGCATGCTACATCAGCACAACCTTTATGTGTAAACTTATCTGGTTTGTTAATAGGAATGGGCTGTGAGTGGCCATAACTGGACAGAATGTTGAACACAATTATAGTGATGATTAATAATAAACTTATGCTAACCACATTGCCCATCGTAATTAACTTATAAACAGCTTAACTATGGAAGTTGTAGTTCTATCAGCGGAAATGGGCTATTTTATTAATTTTGAACGATTGTAAGCAACAACTTTGTATGTAATCGAGCGGAGAAAAATGTCTGATTAAACAATTGTGAACGATAAATTAGTATACTTATTGGTGACAATTGAAAATATTGCAAGTTCATTTCGTGCGGAACAAAACCCAAATTGAAATTGCATGCTTATATATATATTTAATCTTGAACGTAAGTAAATGAACTTTGCACATTTTCATTTATTACTTGATAGAGACATTTTTTGGCCGATATATGGTGTAGTTAATAATTATTGTTATTGAATATTGGGCTTATGTGTCTTTGTGTGGTGATGCTTTATTTCGTTTTTATCACGTACACCACATCTACAGTCTAATGAATCATAACCATTTCCTCAGGCATGATTACGCACACTCTGTCAAACAGAGAGAGAAAAATCCTTTGTCACCAAATGAAATGGTCTATAACATTGGGTTTGACAAATAGTCTTTCTTAAAGGAACTAAATCCTTTTGTAAAAAAAATACATCAATAATTACTCGTCATAAATATTGGCTTACGATGTCCATTTATTGAAAAAGTAATTTATTTGCTCTCTACAGACCAAACCTAATCGTCTGACAGCATGAAGGGGTCTTTAGGACGGACAGTGTTGTGTCAACTCATTTTGCTTTTACTGCTACCGAATGTGTTATCTCGACCTGGTGATGGAGACGCCCAACCAACTGGACACGCTGAACGGGAACACGTCAATGCTACAACAACAACAACAACAACAACTACTACTACAACTACTACCACTACTACTACTACTTCTACTACAACCGTCCCCACTACCACCATCACCACCAGTACTACCCCTCCTTCTTTAGATGCAAAACATACTGAACCTGTCAACGGGTCTTCAAATGTGGTGGAAATCACCACAAAAGCACCACAAGAGCACGAGGACAATAACAAATCACAATCACAAGGTACAATTTACTTTAAAATGCAAGTTGAATTTGTAAATTTTTTATGCAAATTCTCCTTTATTGTAGTGAATCAAGGGCCGACCGTAACGGGTCATGGAACGCAGTCTAGAAATGTAACATCCTTTGCGTATTCGTACCATTCTAATGATAACAACCCGAACAACGGAACCAAGTGGTCAAGCAGCATGGGATATTTTGACCAGTCCAGTCAGATGCAACACCCGTCTGGTCAAATGCCACACCAATCCGGTCAAATGCCCCACCAATCCGGTCAAATGCCCCACCAATCCGGTCAAATGCCACACCAATCCGGTCAAATGCCATACCAATCTGGTCAGATGCCACAGGGTGGACCACCTCAAGTTGGAAATAACTTCCTTTTTAATCATTCACCGAATAATAATAATAATAATAACAACAACAATAATGGGTACCAACAACCCATGCCCTTCAACAATTTTGGCCCATTTCCTAATATGTTTAACTTTGGGCGAAGACGCAAATAAATCATCTTATCAATTGTTTATCCAACATGATAACTATTATTGTTACAATAAATACAGTACATATAAACAATAAAGTGAATACAGAATATAAAGCTTGCCAAACATGTTGACGTCAAGAAAATACTCGGCGATAATTTTATTACATTGTAATAAAATCTTCCATAAAATTAAATCACTACTCTTTGTCTACAAAGATTTTATTTAAGACTCAGTTTTTCCGACATGATAACGATATGACTGCACGCATCAACACCAAATACAATAGAACATTGCTGTAAAGGGAAGGCGTCTATGAACATTCAATGCCTGTTATTGACATTCATTTTTATGACGTCTTAATAGTCCATTTCCTGCTAATCCACATGGTTGTACACTTAAATAAATCTAGTACTTCATAATCATGGCGTAGCGTATATTAAATTCTGGAGTACAGCAATACTGTTCACAATGTTGACCCATAGTGCGCCCATAAAACTTACGGTGGGCATAAGCATTGTGTTATTAATATTTATTGGACAATGTAGACCTGGCCAAACAGACAATGCGGAACTCTGCAAAAATGTTAAGTGTTCCTCTCCCCCCAAAGGGTTTAATTGTTCAGACACGAATATCACCAGTTCCAAAATTGAGAAGAGATTGGGAGCGTTGAAAGACTGCTGTCCGGTATATTATTGTAAAAATGGAACAAAGGACGAATTTCTTTTTATTGGTGAATACACAATGGCATTCATAAAATTTAATTTAATTTTACAAAAGTGTTTAAAAAAGGAGAGGTTTAGGTTTATACAATTTTTAATACAGGTGTAAATGAAAAGAAAAAAGAAGATGCAAAAGCAGCAGCGTCTCAACAAGGGGATTCCCAGTCATCGGATGTGTGCGATAATGTTTCTTGCTCACCAGACCTCCCTGGATCTGTCTGTACCGTTGAAACGAATGTTAGCAGTGCTATCATGGAATTTGCTAAAGGAACGACAGCATGCTGCCCAGTGAAATCCTGCAGAAGTACCGATGGTTTCACAAGAATACGCTTTTGTAAGTTTCCCAATAACATTAAAAACAATAGAAGAATAGAGGGAATTTTATTTCCAAAGAAAAGTTTTAGAGACAACTACAAAAATGAACGATTCTACTTTTCAGCCATAATACACGGAAAGTTACCCCCGTTAAATCAACTCAACGAGCTTGCGAATCGCTGCGACGAGTTTTCCTGTCCTACCAAACCAAATATAAAGGATGCAACTTGTTTGGTGCAGCCGGCTGATAAGGGAATTCCCATTGCGGAATCATTAGGGAAATTGAACAATTGTTGTCCGATTTGGCAATGTACTTACCTCGACGGAGTGGTTTATTATCATTTTTGTAAGTTTGTTTTTTCTGTTATTTTTCTATTTGTTATTTTATGCATTTTCATGTGAACCAGGTAGAATGTTTCTGCTATTTGTTCTCCTCTCTACCCTTGCATAGCAATACAGGGGTCTTCTTTCAAGTACCGTGAAATTCTGAGGAAAGCACAGAAGATAGACATCCCAGTTAAAATGTTTTCTAACGACGCCGGAAACAGTGGAGTTAAATCCAGTAGTACGGTCTCCTCTAAAACTACTAGTACCTCATCTCAAAATGTAGATCTTAATGGAAAGAATGCTGGCAGTGAACAAAATAATGCAGCTACAGGTAAAACGATTTAAGAGATCTATCTTTTATCATAAATCTGGTTCGTTGAGTTTCAATCATATTATACATAAATCCCATTCATTGTGAATCAATACGTACACGACACGACATGTATTGACTTCCCCCAGTAGAATGTAGAACGTAGAAAGGATTTGTGCTACTATATGTAGCTGAAATGGAACATAATATACTTGAACATTACTTTAAAAGAACCCCAAAACTCAGTCAGATACTAGAATGCTTTTAACTGTATATTTGTTCGTAAAAGTAATCACTTATTCTAAACTCAGAGACATATAGGATAGAAATTTAATAACGAGTTACAAAAAATGTGTTTTGCAGGGAATAAGGGGAATTTTCAATGCCCTGCCGAAGAGACTTGCCCTAAGCTGAAGAAGGAAGGATGTTCATACTCCTTTTCCGAAGACTACGACAAGTTCGTGCCGAGTGAGGACAAATGCTGTCCATTAATGCATTGCACAGATGAAAGTGGAAAGCAACGAACTCATTATGGTAAACTGTACAACGTATAGATGGAATGAATTCTGTTTTAATTTGAGCTGGAATGGAATTATAAATAGAACATATTTTGTTGAAATGCCATGATGTACTTAAACAGTTAGAGACATAGTGGATGTATCCACTCAGCAATCTATCTCAATATATCATATCATATGGCTTATTTTCTATTTCGGTTTATTCCGCACAGTTAAATACTCGGGTAACATTCCAACGGAGGAACGGGAAATTGAGAAAGAGAAGGGGAAATCAATCAAGGGAAATAAATGCCCAAAGATTAGTTGTGCAGAAACTCCAAAGATGTCCAAGCTAAAGGACTGCACTTCACAACCAATAGGACTGACTATGATTCCGAAAATAAAGCCATTTTCTTCCTGTTGTAGTGCGTGGAGGTGCAGCAGGGACGACGGTTCCTATTCCCTTGAATTAGGTATGGTGTAAATCTCTGTAATAGGATCAAATGGAGACAAAATCAAATTTATGTGTATAGCGTACTGTGTAAAACTTGCTTTAGAATATGTACAAACGGTTGATCATTTTGTGCAAATTCCTAAATTGAGTCAGGTCTTATCGGGTTATCCTTTTCGTACGTGGAAATATCTTTCCATGATATTGTCGTGGAGGATCTGGAAAGTTCTTCTATGAGCATGCAAAAGTCGTCAATAACTGTTGGGAAGACAAAATCGTCCGCGTCGAAGAAAATGAATTCTCAGAGTTATGCTGAATCAAAAGCTGGAGAAAATCATTGGATGACAATGGGACAGTGGGTTCCTCAATCACTGACCGGATTGCAAAATTTTGCTTTCCAACAAGCAAACCAAAACAGCTTAATCAACCCTCTAATGAGCCAGCAAGTTCCGTTTGCCCAACCGATTTTCGGTCGTTAATTTCTGTGGTTGCAACTCCTTGTAAACTGTTTAAAATAAGTTTGTTTAAACAATCGATATAAGATATTCTCAAGTCTATTGTTTAAACTGCATATCAGAATATTTTTACCACGATTTGTACGATTCCTCTTCAATTGTACCAATTTTACAATAAATGGTTGTTAAAATCTCTCAAATAGAGTTGCTGTATAGGTATATAATGTCTTATTGTTGGTCCAGATGAATCTCCAGATAACATTTTTTTCGAACGTTAAAGCTACGGTTCCAAGGAACGGTTCATGAACTTGTATTTTGACGTCTATTTGTACATGCAAATTATCTGAGCAGCAACCTTGCATAAACCGAGAAGCGCAGTTGATATGCCTTTCAGCTTGTCACACAAGGGCTCAAAGAAGTCGTTGCCAAAGATCAAAGCCCCTGTCAGAAGCGCACGGTTGTTTCAAGATGGTGCGATTAGTGATAAAAAACCACAAGCAAAGCTTAAAAAAATTAGCATCAATTTGGACGGAATAGTCTCGTCCTTACTACGAGATGGAAATTGGTTTATAGGTTTGTTGCCGATATCTTGTACTGCTTTATTCCGTATTGTGTATATGCATGCACCAATAGGCGTATGTACCAACATATACATATGTATGTGCATTAACTGATTTACGTTATTGCTACTACATGAGATTTATGTCAATGGAAAGTCTAGGGAAGAAACGACAATTTAAAGCTATATATAATTCACACAGACCATGAAAGCAAAGGAGACTCCAAATATTTCATCTTTCATACTCAAGTAAATGAAAAACAGGTGCGAGAAAAGGAACTGCTGAAAAGGAGAAACGAGATTCTAATTGAGTTAGCAAAAGCCAAAACTGAAGAAATTGATGTGATGGAAAAGGAACTTCGCAAACTGCGACGAATCGTCAAAAAATGCGCCCCGATGGAAAACAAAGACAACAGCAGAAACAAAAACAGAAAAAATTAATGAGTCTGCTCTGGTGTGTAAGTAAGTGCGGTAATTTAGTTGGAAATCATTTCTTTATTGATTAAAAATAGTTGAGAATAAAAAATGTACTACAAACTTCGTATTTATAAACAATTATTAACAAATGATGCTGATATTATTTATGTGCTTAACACTAACATAGTGGTTTCCTTCCTACGTTTGTCTTGAGTTGACACAAGGCATTTTCCTAAATTATTTGTTCAACATAAACCATCAAAAGATTTTTTGTGATAAAAATGTAAAAATGTACCTTTGTATTCTGCTTACACCTTGCACTTATGCGTCTTAGCAATTTGGTGATACAAGTGACATCTTCTATCAAACATATACATCCTGTATGTTACACAAGAAAGTTTCCCAAGCAGTTTGCATTCTCTCTTCATAGATGGGACAAATTGTAGTTTTGTTAACTCTTAGTCTAGATTTCACCTGACTATTCGCACATTCATACTACTATAGAAAACTACACGATCAATATACTAACCATTTCATAAAATTATATCGAGCCATTTATTTTAAAAATCCCTAAGAATTCGGTGGGTATAACGGAATATGAGCATATTATTTTAACTTTTCAACAATTTTTCATGTAACTTCTTTTCGATGTCTTTCTGTATGTGCACTCCAATTGGCCACTTGTGCAAACTTTCTGCCGCAAGTTTCACACGTATATGGCATTTCCCCGGTATGAGTTCGTTCATGATACACCATATTTGTAACTTGTGTAAAACCTTTACCACAATATCGACACTCAAATGGCTTCTCGCCGATATGACTTCGTATGTGATTATCGCAATTTACCTGTTGTGCGAATGATTTAAAACACATTGGACAGCTGTAAGGTTTTTCGCCATTATGTGTCCGTTTGTGGACATTCAAATACGCTGCAGTTGCAAATTTGGAACTACACTTATTGCATTTAAAAGTTCGTGGAGATTTGTGTTTCTTTTTTGGCTCGCGATTTCTGCCATCATCGCGATAGGCGAATGAAAACTGCTGTTCCTTCTGCATGTTCTGTGGAGGAGACTGTGTCTTTGTCGGTGTTGATGGAGGCTTTTCTTCTGGATGCTCTTTGGTAGTTATTTCTTCCAACCTATTTTAATTAAATCATAAATGGGTTTGAAATCAAGTTAAAACTTTCGGCCATTTTTCCCAGAATGTAATGACAGCTAACTACGGATTTATTATAAAAAAATCTCTTACTGGGCTTTATGCTTAGTTTTAATGTGCTGAAGAAGTCTGTCATATTTTTCTACACATATTTTGCACAGCTTGCACATATACCACACACTTTCGATAACATAATCACTGTCCATTATGGCTAATTGAAAATAAATACACAGCTACCTCAGTACAATATTTACTTTGGAAATATGCTTGCTTAAAAGATACAATTATATTTAGGCTAAAAGAACCACGGTTCAATATTTTTAAGAAACAAATGACAAGTTTTCGAACTGTGAAATCAAACTGCTATCACATGGAAAGGCAGTGTTACACATCAGTGATGCTATTAAAAGTAAAACATATCTTCATCCTCAGTGCAGCACTATTTAACATACAATCCCATAATTCCATACCATAACATTGTTAACTACGGAAAGCATTTTAATTCAAAAAGTAGTTTATAGCGATCTGAGTGTTTGTCTGTCTGTAATTACGAGAACTCTCGAAAGAGCTTGTTTGTTTGTAAAAAAAGTGGATTGTTTCCATACTGCAATTTGTTTTCGTGAAAATGTAAAAAGGAAGAAATGGTTGTTGAAACATGTGCCTTCCGTAGTTTCTCTCAAAGGTGAATTACAACGTTTTATTATTATTAACGTAGGTATTAGCAGTTTTATGAACTATACAAATAGCACATAGGGTAGGAAGGCACCATCAACATCATTATCAGAAGGTTGTAAGCACCTTACAGTAAATACTTGAGTGTGTCACTAATCCTGTTACTATAATCAATGAATGAATGTGATGATTGCAGTTGCACACAACAAGATACATGTCTAGAAACATTGAATTTGTATTGATCCTTTAGAAAAGATGCTCGTTATGGGTTTGTTTGTCGTGTTATCGTTATCATTATGGCTGTAGCTGTAGTTTATGAAGCCGTAATGATAAGTAAGGCGCAAGTTAGAAGCTGTCACATTTTAATGTTAGGGACGGAAAAGGAGCCAATTTGATAGGCATTCAGACTCACTGCAATCTTGCAATACACTTGTGTTAAGCACTAGACGCACACCAAGTACCGATTGTGCCATGCCATGATATATTTTTGTATATACCGAAACACTCCATCGTTTCCTTAAAAATTTATACATGGGCTGCATCCTATTAATTAATAGTACTGGCGCGTAGCGGTTTTATAATCAGGTTACGGATCGGATGCTCAATAATTGACTGTTTTCAAATATAAATCGAAAAATAATAAAGAAATGGAGAAACCCGTTGTTATCAGTTCAATTTACCATTTGCGATTCTGATCCCAGATTCATCCCTCTTAACTGTGCATGTAATATCTGTATCTGTAACATGATTGTAGGACGATGGATAGAAAAACATTGGATTCCATAAATGCATAGATCGTATTTGTTTGATAAAAGTCCTTAGGAAAGTGTAATGGGGAGGATGCCATTAGGGTTTAAAAAAAATAAATAAAAACGTTAATGGAATAATGTTAATTGTATTTATCCGTTACAATAAAAAATAAATACAGACTAGTACAAGGTGTAACTTGAGTTTTGTAGCATACTTTGTATCTATAATGGAACAAACAGATAGTTCTACCAAACAAGTCATTCATTGCAAACATGCTCCTTACATGCATAATGCATCTTATGCTGTTTTTTTTTACCATTTCTCATGAATTTTTAATGTTACATCATAGTTATGGGTCATCATGAGTCATAAACTTACTGTCTACCATGCATTACCGTTTCGACTGATTTGACGTTTAAGCGGAGTAAATGTACAGAGCGCCAACTTAGCATTCCCAATTCCACTAAAGGTTGTGTGCGTACATCGTTCTCGCAAAATCACAAGTCCTTCACAAACTGCTTGTAAACACGACATATCATGCCCCTTTACCTGTTGTGGCGTGTGGCATTACATCCAAAAGAACAAGTATTACTTGGTATTACAATTAACTGACTGAAGGCACAACAATGCCCACATTTTTGTCATATATTCGCTTCGCACGGATCTTTGCTTACTTTAGCCTATACCGTTATAAGAATGTTTTTGTCGATCGTGAACTTCAGGTTCCCATTTAACCTCTACTTATTACATACTATATCTGTCTGTCGGTTGTCCTTTGCGTAAGTAGGACGGACATCTACAACGGCATTTTGAGAGCTACAGATATTCAGCTTGATTATGCCATTGAAAAATGTTGGTGCACTTGAGAGGAAGAATGCTTCCACATAAAAACAACTTATTTCATTCTATACATATTATCTGCACACAATAATGCTGTGTGTAATATAGCGTCTAATAACATCTACAACAGGTGTAGGTATGCATGGAATTTATATTACCTTCTAAGGACTGACTATATTTAACCAGTCCGTTTCATATATACACGACGCACCACCATGGGTAATGGTTAATAAACAGTCCTTTAACTTACTAAGGTACAATCTTCCGTGCTAAACATTAATGCCATTTAAAGTTGTAAAATAATAACCGTACTGGCAAGCGACCCTTGGTAATTTTCTGCTTCCAAAAATTACGCAATTAGGGTACAGCTGCGTTTATGGTAAATAAGATTGGTCTCCAGTGTACCGTGTGACATTGTATCACGCAAACATTCGTGTTCACTTCAAACAAGCCAAAAATTTTCCACCGGCAGCAGTTACCGTTTATCTTTGCTAGTGACCACTTCATAGCGGTCATGTTAATCCAGGGGGCCATGACTAGATCCTAAAATAAACCTACAAAGTTTAAGGACAAAAATAAACTTTTTAAAAGCAATAAAACGAGCAATTTAGTTTATTATGGCACCGCAAATGGCTGCAGGTTTGCGCTCAATCCCGATCCCAAGTTTGTCTAATATATTTAGACTGATAATACAACTTCCGAATCCGTTTCCCAGCGTAAATTCGCTGGTGATTACGAATATTCCGGTGGCAGTGCTTATATACGCGACTTACAGTTATTATATGGACTTTACCACAAGTCGAATTGCAGATTTAGCCAGGAATGGAGCGGAGGACGTTTATGATTTTATTGTGGTTGGTGGTGGTAGTGCTGGTATAAAGATACAAAAAACACTTCTGCATAATTATGAAATATGTGTAAATAAACTAAATTTATGACACTTGTTAGGTGCCGTTGTTGCGAACCGACTTTCGAAAGAGTACAAAACACTTTTAATTGAGGTAGTGAGAATAATCCGGATAAATCAAGTTCAACCCAAAATTTCTAGTCCAGTTTAAATATATAAATACATTCTTTAACAGGCAGGTGGGACTCCTCATCCCCTCAGTGCATTCCCCACCACGTCATTAATAACTCTTAATCTGCCCTTGATAGATTGGGGTTTTAAAACCGTCCCTCAAGAGCACGCTTGCTTCGCGTTGAAAAATAATGTAAAAATTATCTTTTGAATTTCGATAATGTGACTGTGAGTGTGCCTTGTAAGTACCGTCATAGTCGACTTTATTTTAAATCGTAGGTGTCACAATGGCCTCGAGGAATGGCTTTAGGAGGAAGTAGCGTACAAAATATCATGATGTTTATGAGGGGCCATCCTAAGGATTTTGATACTTGGGCAAAAAAGATTGGCAGCGACGAGTGGACTTACGAGCGGCTATTACCGTACTTCAGGAGATTGGAGGATTATGAGGGCCACGGGAATGATAGTCAGAAAGACGTCAATTATAATTTATTTTCCATAAGCGAAGCAACGACAGTGCATTAGTTTATGATCTATTGGATTATGCATTATATAACCCACACATTTTCCGTGTGTTTCGATACAGCCAAAGTTCACGGTACTAATGGCCCGTTGCATATAGAGAAGTTGCGCTTTGCCCCAGGTTTAGAGTATTGGTTAGAAGCTGGCAAGGAAATGGGATATGACGTGGTTGATCTAAATGGCTACCAGAGTGTAGGTACGTATCCATTGTAAATTGCCATTAATCTTGTTTGTGACTAATCGCAGGAGAAACATGCTAAACGACTTTTCTGTCCTGTGATATCAATCAAGGCTTTGGAGGGATGGATGTCTCAATGAAAAAAGGCTCCAGGTTTACTACATACATGGGCTATCTTCAACCCATTTTGGATAGAAAAAATTTGACGATTTATCGTTATGCCAAAGTGCTGAAAGTAAGCTGGTATATATGCTAAAAGTTTGCAATGCTACTGGTGTACCTGCACTTGCTTTTTTATACTCACTCAACTTCACTGGTTTGGATAGGTCCACTTAGACGGTGAGAAACGGGCTTTCGGAGTAACGTACTACAGACATGGTAATATGAAGTTTGCTAGAGCCACTAAAGAAATTATTTTAAGTGCTGGAGCTGTGATGAGTCCAAAGATCTTAATGAACTCAGGTCGGTTTGGTATATGTCGTTAGTGTCAAATGGTGTCATATATTTTGGATTGTGAAATCAATATAAAAAATTACTGGGCTACTTTCAGGGATAGGACAAGAGCAGCATTTGGAGCAAGTTGGGGTAACCAGAAATTGTGAATCTGTTTTACCTTCTACCATTTCTGTTTGTTTGTTTTAGCTAAGAAGATCCTCAACGACAAATTGAAAGTCTGGCTTAATCTTTGTTACTTTTAAACTCTACAGGTGAAACCACTAATAAATTTACCAGTTGGACAGGTAAAGTAAAAGATTTTTCTTTCTAAAAGCATGCAGGTCAAAGAACGTGTATAATTTATAATTATTATACTTGGTTATATTTACGGCAGAGCCTTCAAGATCACATTTTTGCTGTCGTTGGCCCCTTCCTTTTAAATCAAACAGTGTCATATATTTTGGATCGAGATACTAACATAAAGACATTACTGGACTACTTTCAGAATGGATCAGGCAAGTACTCCGTGTAACCATTTTTCTCTCATACTTCATACATCCAACAATTCCCGTGTGAGCAGAACTTTTATTTTATTTCTTTAATGACATGACATGTACGCTGCTGTCACCCTGAAACGGAACTCACAAACAAATACAATTATGCAAATCAGGGCCAATAGTTTCAATTTCCGGCATTGGCGGTGCAGGCTTCTTTCCCAGTTCTCTTTCCGAAGGCAATTACCCAGACATATACCTCAATCACGTTGGCGTCGGTGTGCACGCAACGTTTGGAAAGGATTTGGATGAACAGTTCAATTTCAAAAACCACACCATGGAACGCTACTACGCCCCGTATGTGGGAAGGGATGCGTTCTTTTTTGTTGTGAACTTAGGGAGGTAAGTGCTCATACATAATCCATTAATTTTGTTTAAGTGCGGAACTTGCTTGGGGAATGCAGGGGCATGTATCGCGGCGCTATGTTGTAGGCCATTCCATATAATACATCCCTAACTCACAAGGGGAATTACTGTTGAATTCAACGTAGTATGCTTATCTCCCCCCTCTCTAGAGTACGTAGTATCGGAGAGATTAAGCTTAAAAGCAGGGACGAGTTTGAGTATCCTCACATAAATCCAAGATACCTCAGTCATCCGGATGACGTTCAAACCATGATTGACGGTTACTCCACTTTAAAACTTTATACTCATCTATTTTTATTTATTTCGTATTTATTTTGGCATTTAGACATACGAACATGCACAAGGGAGGCAGCAGCGGCTTGACAAAAGCGGTTTACACATTTACAGTTTTCCTCGTTGGGTTTTTGTAGGAATTAAAATGGGTATAAAGATATACGAAAACACGACCGCGTTTGGCAAATTAGGAGCGCAACTTGTAGACACAAAACTTCCTGGCTGTGAGGCTCACGAAATGAGAAGCGATGCCTACTGGGAATGCTACCTCAGGCATTACACGCTGACGGTTTATCATCCATGCTGTACCGCACGTGCAGGGAGTATTAATGACCCTCTTGCTGTGGTAGATCCGGAACTTAGGTAATTTTGTAAAAGAGAGAGAAAAATGCACGTTCACACACATACACACACACAAGTATGCAAAAAATCCGTTTTGTTGGCAAACAGTTAATGGCTCACACGATAACCAGTGTGATACATGAAAAGCATATCAAAATACTCTGAGGATAAAAGTTATTAATGGAAATGTGGCTGTTGTCATTTTTGTTTTTTAAAGTATTGGAGTAAAGTACAAAATAGCATATAAGAAAGTGTAAGTTTTGTGGATTTTGTTTATTTAAATTGTACATACAAAATACTCAGAGTAAGAAAAATAAATATTTACATAAATGTTCAAGAAAAAAATAACTTATTGGTATACTGACTAAACACATTTTGTAATTAAATGTTTATAATTACGTGATTATCAATTATGTTAATAGTCCTCGTACGAGGCCGAGTCTTCCACTTCCAGGTCGTCATAAAGTTGCTCTTGAAGATCCAGGGGAAGATGTCCTCTGATTTGGTAGCGCCTCTCACCAATCTTTTTATCCAAATCCAAAAGCTCCAGCAGCCAATGTTGGAATCTGTTTTGAACGGAGCAAGTTTTTTCGACAACGTCCGGGCGTGACTTCAAAACTTGGAGGCACCGTCGAGTACGTTTGTTACGGAACATTCGGGCTCTGTTCGGTAATTCAATAACTTCCCAAATATTTGCCGTGGCTATCGTAGATCCATCCGGATAGAAAGTCGTGACTTGATTTAGATACTCCATTCGGGATTCAAGTCTGTAACCATCATGATTGTCGTCCAGGGTGGGATCCCACACGATTTGCCACTGCTGCTCTGCCCTACCCCAATATGGTTGGGTGGTAACGCTGCCTGTCTTCAAGCCGAGGATGCCCTGTTGGCTAGCTGTCAAATACCTTCCGTTTGCTCCATTTCGAATTTTATAGGGAGCCATTAGTTCCATAACTTTTAGTGACTCCACCTGATAAACTATCTGTAGAAAGGAAACTACCGCTACGAAGAAACTTAACGAAAAACTTTTCTGCGTGGTGACTCCCATGACGTATGACTTTGACGAAGGAAATACTGTGTAAAGAATATAAATTTTTCGTAGTTCAAGGCGAACTGACCCTCTCGAGCAAGGACACCAGTTTGAGATCAGCTTACGTCCACAAACTAACTGATGATATAATTTCATTACGGTGTATTTATATTCGTCTACCTGTCCCTACCAACAGCATGCATTTTCAAGAAAAAAACCTTGCGAATTACGAATTTACCAACTACCAATCATTGAATTGCAGTGCAAAATATTATTATGATTCTTGTTAAATAATGAAAACAAAACGATTCGATCATTAGCATTAAATTGAAAATATTTATCCCTTCCGATTTGCTGTTAACGGCATTTCAGTATACTTACGAATATGGACATCTATATTCTATTTTTTAACAGATCGATACGTTATATATGCACATTTTCCCTATTATTTCCCGTGCACACGACGCTTATTCACAGTGTCAAAAAGAAATAAAAATGACAGATAATCATCAAACATACCATTGGTCACGATCACCCATCACAGTACGAAAATTGTTGCTAAAAAGCGATGAATTGGCTGACTTTGGCTCTAGCTTTTCTTCCGGTAGCGTCAGTCGACGGAAATGGATTGAGTGCACCTTTACAACTAGGTAGCTATTAAGGAGGAAGGAAGGAATCAAAGGATCAGGATCCTGCAAAAGAACTAGATTTTTACATGCATTTTCAGAGTATTTTTTTCAATTCATTTAGTCATTATTGCAACTGTTATACAATATTACAATATTATTGTCGATAAGCTAATTATTATTCATTATTACTTGCATCAAACAGGTTTTCCATTCGCATCGTAAACAAAATAGCGTAATGAGAGCCACGACGCGACATTGCTTGCTACATGATACGACGATGATGATGCGCCATGATCTAGCGTGGCGACTAGCTAGTAGTAGCGAGGCGATGATGGAATAGGTACTGCAATGCTTGCTCTTGCTATTAGAGGGGCCGGTCCTTCTTTCAACGCAAAGCAGCGAAAGTTGAATGAATGGTAACTAAATGATATAATAATATTAAAAATTGTCAGTGCCACGATAGTGCCATGTCATTAGATACAAAACTAATTGCTTAAATGAAGGGAAATTACGAATGATAAAAACGTTGATTTCGATTAGATCTAATGTTCCTCAACCATCGCAAGTGTCAACGCTGACTCTGCACTTTAATAACAAGAAAGCTAGTGATTGATTATTACAATTTAGTTATACGACAGAAAGTCGTAATTTTTTAATCGTGCATCATAATAAAAGTAGGAAGCTCTTTTTTAGATGAACTACACGAAACCGGAAATGTTCTCCATGAAGTATCTAATAAAATGCTAGGAATATTATCAAGAGTTTTTAGCTTTTTAGTAGCTTGATACATATACCTAGTCATTAAATTGCCAACAACATTTAAAATTTTCTTATTGCTAGTTAAATTGTTAGTTGCAGTAAAACGACACTGACAATGAACAGATTTAATTTCTCTCAGCAAAATTATGCAGCAATGACCATTGATCAGCAACCATGCAGTGCATTAATTATTTCCCGAAGGGGTTTTCACAGCGCTGCCCATGGTCAATAGATTTCAGATTTTTCAACTTTCGAGTTTTGTTTAGCAATGCAGCTTGAATCTTGAAAAAGCTGAAAATAGGGTAAGAATACCTGCATAATAATTAATAATATAATAATGCATGGGTCACTGTCGTATAATTTAATTAACAATTCACTGTCAGTGTCGCTTTAGCGGAATTGTTAATTTAGTTAAAAAATTTAAATGCCTAATGTCACGATCAATTCAGTAAAAATTGTTTTGGCTACGAGCACATTTGTCTACGCCCGAGGGCCGATATACTTTAAATTTTAGATGAAAAGATGAAACCATAATTATAGTAGAATTTGTTCAATGTGTAGCATGTCCTGTGTACTGTGTGTATCAGTAGACGTTTTGTCCTTTTGCTTTTGAGAGAGAGAGAGAGAGAGAGGATACATGCATTCTCTAGCGAACCGAGCCAATCAGTTAGTTGCAAATCGTATGCAAACATAAATTTTGTACAAAAAAAAATCATCAGTTTATATCCATCAACAATTCGTATATGTTTTGCCCTCCCATTTATTCCAAATCTGACACATGCACATAACACAAGGCAAGGCAAAGGTAGCTAATTACTACAATTTCCATTGAAAAGTAGCAGCATGCAGTTTAGGAAAGCTGAGCTGCTTATTACGCAAAGACCATTGTTACATTTGGTTCTTCATCAATCGTCGTAATCCGCGCGGTAATAATTGTGCATGCATATTATAAAATAACCCTAATCTTTTATCAAGGTGGACACACACGCAAGCATTAGAGCCAAACCTGCAATTCTAGCAGAGTGATTGACTGAGAGTCTGCATTGTTGTTTAGCCTTTTTAATGCTGTTAGTCTCGGAGACTGGGTAGGTATCTCGGTATGTACTAATAGCATTGCTAAAAGTAAAATATCTTGAAGCCTACTCAATATGACGAGAAAATCTTTTTGTTCCATTTTCGTGCTTTTCTGAACTTTATCCACGGCATAGATTGAAAATGGACTTGGTAGTAGTACCTTTTCGCTTTCCGTGAACAAAGGCTTGTAATTTCATTTCCAACATACACATTGTACCCACACGAATGCACGGACCTGATATAGCTTTCCTACATTGCCTACGCTTGTACCGCATTCTGCCTTAGTCGTTGTTGTTGGTTGACAAACCATTGATACTACGCACTACGATGTGACTTCAATTTGCCACCGAGGTTCCATTGGATCTAGAAGAAATCTCTTTCATAACATTTCAAGGTAAAAAATTTAATCTCATTTTTTACAGCCTATTTGAAAGAAATTAGCTCTACTTCAACATCACAGAACCCTTTTACAACGTCATAAATGCGAAAAACTTTTTGAGGGACTTATTCTAGGTGCTGCTGCAGTGGAACAAGTGAAGAAGAAAGAGTACATGTGATATAAGCAAACCACATCTATTTCTATCCCCTATTTTTTACCTTGTGCACAAAACAAGTTGGGTAGTTTTCACGTGTAATTTTTTGTATAGTCGCACCGCTGGTTGCGGTGTGTAAACCTTCCTACCACTACCGAATTGAACGAGAGAGAAAATCCACAGAAAAAAATATTGAAGAGTTACCAAAGAACTTGTACGACTTTTTTTGTACGGAAAGCTTTTCTCCTAAGAACTGATTGTCACTACTAAGCTAAGCTAAGCACTGCTGCCGCGTCGTCGAATGAATGAAAGATTCCGCAGAGAGGCTATTACTGCAAGGCCAGATCGCAATATTTTGTCTGCAAAGATTTTGTCGTCAGGCTTTGGTGCACAGAAAGTTGACTAATCAAAGTAAGTCTCTGCTGCGGTGGAAAATGATGAGAAAAGAAAATACGACGCTGCTTAAAAATCTAGTAGAGGTATAAAAGAAAGTACCGAATGTTGTAAATACAAAAAATATAAAAAAAACGCCTTAGCGTTTGTAAAATCCGGTTTATTGTATTGTGCCACTGTGAGCACTAGTGAGCAGTACGTATACTCTCACAGGGAACGAGCTGAAAAAAAACGTGTATAGCGCTCAACGACCAAATGAAAATCTTCGAGTCATAAAAAAACACGTGTGATTGATCTGCTGTAGTGCTGCATATTCACAAGATATACACATTGGAGAGGACGGTAATAATAATGATGTATAGGTATACTTGTATATTTGGGATACAAATGCTGATTGCTGATGAGACATGTTTCTAAACACCCGAATGTTTGATGAGAAAAAACTTTTTTTTTACATTTTTTTTCGTTGTAGCCAGAAAATAAAAGCTGCCTTACAAATGAAACTTGCGATTCTGCACCAAAACGAAACAATGTTTTTGTATTCAACTTCACCGCTATTCGTACATCAAGCTGAGAACAGGGTTATTGATGGAGGTGGTGGCAACGAATTGTATACAGGAGCGGTTTAATCAAGCCAACACAGAAACACAAATACGTACGTTGCACATCCACCCCCTCATATACAAAAAAAAACTCATTTCTTCTGTTTTTTGTCACAATCACACAAAGTAGACGGTTCAGACGCAGACTACATATTGAATAACCTAATTGTATTCATCATGAAACCTTCAATTTTCCTTCGCATTGCAAGTATACGGGAAAGAGTGTTTTTCCTCTTCTGATGTGTCTTTTCTTTTCTATTGATGTTGTGTTGTACAAACAAGAAAACTAAATCTCTTTTTTTCGTTGGCGTTCTCTGAGTACACCGACCATATTCAAGCGATTTTTCCTCTTTTCTTTAAGTAGATAGCGGGTAGAGAGCAACAAAATTGTATCGTAAGTGTTATATGTATACACATATGGACTCTACTTCAAGGAGAAATGAAGAGAACTTTGTAGAATAGCGTGTACTAAACTAGAAGAAAGTAATACCGCAGTAACAGTAGCGGCGTCACTCACCTAGAAAGAAATGCGCTGTAATGAAATATCAGTAAAAGCAATTGCATTAACGCTGGTTGCGCTTCTCATTCCAACAGTTTGTTTTTATTTATTTTTTTGCAAAAAAAACAACAAAGTTCACTGAGAGAGGAAGGTATACAAGCTTAAAAACTAGTCAAAATATACAGTCCTTGTTAATTCCCCAGTCTTTGTACATTCTGCATACATATGGGCAGCTACAAACAAGGACAAACATTCACAAAATGTTACTCTCCTCGTGAGCCTTTTGTTTTGCACGGAAGCGAGCAGACAATCAAAGGCTACTCTGCTCATCTCTCTTTATGCCTACTTGCATCCCGCTTTTTCTAAAGGAGCGTTAGTGAAAAGAAGGAGAGTTTGCACAAAAGAAAGTTGCAATGTACGAGCAAGCAGGAGCACCATCAGCATCAAAGCCAACATTGCTTACACACGAACCAGCCATGCCGCTTGTTTTTGTTACAGTGAAAGTGTATGCTATGTACTCATGAAACCAGGAGCTGGGAACAGTGGAATACACAGTCGATTCATTCAAGCGCAGCCCAGTTTCTCATACATGTAGTCCCACACCAGGCTCGCCGTAAGGGTTGCACAAAGTAGCTGTAAACCTGTGCATGCGTTAGCAGTCGAGTCAAGCAGATCCACAGGGCCAGTGGAAAAAAGGAGGAAAGGAGTGAAGAAAGGGAGAGAAAGCTTTGGCGAGAGTCCGCAACAAAGTATTAAAAATCGCAATGCTTTCTGGTAGCGCCGGAGAGCCTGTGTGTATGTGTGTTTTGTCGAGCGTACTTCTCACTTCGTCCAAAACGTTCACTCCTTTCATTTCCCCGAATATCCATATCTGCGGTTCCTCTCTTTTCTCAGATCAGTGTGCTTATGGCTTTTTGAGGTGAAACTTGACTTTCTCTTTCTCATCTAAAGATTGAGCTAACCTGCTGAGAACCAGAAGACACACACACACAAGTAAACATATTTTCTAAGTTGATTCTCTCCCAAAGTGTTAGTGTTTGTGTGGAGGTTGTTTTCATTGTGTTAGATAGACGAAGAAATCTCATTTTACCTGTTCATCCAATAAGTACACTTTTACTACTATAAAACCTCGCAACCACTAGAAAATTCCTCCTTCCAAAGGAGCCGCGGTGCGGCATGGCATTACGCCTCTGTTTGTGGTAGAAGTAAACAATAAGAAATATTTCATTTATTTGTGAGAAGGAAATAGCGGAGGAGATAGAAAAACAAACAGGCCCTTTTATCTGTTTCGACTCTCACAAATGACTTGAAGAGAACCACGATGGCATCTTAGCGTGTGTTTGCACGTTTCCAGTTGGAGCAGCAGCGCTATAAAAGATCCTCATTTGCCAGCAAGAAGGTATTTTTCATTTTAGTGGGAATTTTTTATTTTCCGTTCATTTTGTGAAGAAGGCAGAACACTAAAATTAAAGGACGAACGCGTTTGCACATGTAAGTAGTAGTAATTGTAGCACATAGTAGTCAGCAGTATATGGTATACGAGTAAAATGCAAATGATAAATGGACATGGAATGAGGTCAGCGGTGAAATTAGTGGGCTCTCTTCGATCCTACCTAATTCCGACAGATATGCGTGCGAATAAAGCGTAGCTCATAATAACCACAGCACATAGCCCCATATGCATACTACATCACTTCAGAGCAGCCAACCCTTTCATTAATTTCCCCATATATGACAACATCCATTCAGACAAAAGGTATGAGTGGGTAAATGACCCCATAAGACTTTGAACGGAAGGCATTGTATAGCAACCCCAGGAAGTCCACAGCGTGATGGTGGTGACAACGGTGGGATGGTGGGAAGCCAACGATGAACGAGATCAGTGGCTTTGACCACCGAGTCAAGGAGAGAAAGATGGTGCAAAAGTACCCAGGTTTGGTTTTCCTTTGCGAAAAATAGTTTATCCCTACCGCGTCACACCAGAAAACCCTCTTCTCGGTACATTTATCAAAAAGGTTGTGTATTAATTTACTGGAATGCTCTCGTGTAACGCCATTCTCATCACTTTTAATTAGGTATAGAATATCTTTTTTGCCTTATTAATCATGAATGCTAAATACGCTTTGTGCCGCTGACAACGTCCTCGTTATAAACAAAGCGTGACACTGATTATGTTTCACTATACCACACCTACCTACTTCCATGTTAATAATCTTCTCATTGTCAGTGGAAGTCGGAAGTACAGAGTAGACAGGATACGCCGTGACATAAACATTGGTTAGACCCTCAATGTGATGAATTGTGATGACGAGATAGGAAATACAAAAGGCACTCCTTGGTCCTTTATTGGACAAACAATTAAACTTTTTTTCCTGGGTCTATCCCGAGACATTGGGGCACAGTGCCTCTATAGATGGATGCAATTACGCGATAGAAGGAGAGAAAAAAACAAACAAGATTGTAGAATATTTGCACATCCAGCCCATGCAGTCTTATAAACACTACTCTTTTCCCTTCACAGTTTATTGTCCATTCCGACCAAAGTATAGCATTTATAGTTATAAATAGTTAAACTTCATCATCAGTAAACTAACAGCATCACTCAACAAGGAGCGCCAAACGAGGCAGGGCCAGGCAAGCATCAGATGCACTGTCATCATCAACATCATCAAAACCAATAAGACTACAGTTTACCAGAACAATAAGCTTGGAACAGAAGATAGTATACAGTTGGTTGGTGGCTGTGATGATAGGAAGCAGAAAGTATTTCTTGGCCTAGGGTGCTCGCGTGTGTGTTTGCTGGAACTGGAAAGTACCAAAAGATAGATAATGATAAAATATTATAGAGGAGGCAAGCTATGGTACACTTCTTGTCATTTATGGCGAGAGTGAAAAAACACACACGAAAACTGTTGAAAAGGGTAGAGGTCTCGATAGGATGCCAAACTAAATGACTATAATGACGGGAATGGTCTTGGTCTTGGGAGAGTTGGAAGGGCAGCAGTAGTAAACAGTATATGAGGTTGATAGGAGGTTTATAAAATAAAATAATATTACAACAATAACGGAGTCGTTTCTTCTCTATTTACTACCACCACTACTACCGCTCCTGCTAGCCTTTATTTTCCTCTTCTGCAGTTGACATGAGTCTCATTATGGCAAAGATAAAGTGGACTCTATAATCCTCTAATTAACTCAACTGTCAGCCGAGACTCTTCTTATGTCATTTGTATTATCATCGTCATCAGAGCAGCAGTAGCACACAGCATCAAAGCTCTTATATACCTTATAATAGGAGTGGTGAAAAGTCCCCTCAGAGGAGCTCGTGCTCACGTATATGCGGGAAATGAAAGGAAAAAGAGGCTTCGAGATACTCGTTCGATGTAGTCATTTTTATGGCAAGCGATTTGAGGAGTTTTTCTCTGTCCATGCATACGAGCGTGAGCGTGTACGCGTTTACCCAAATAAAACACACATTTCACAAAATACCCATTTTTCTCCAGAATGTTTATAACAGTGATGATCATCATACTGCCATCATCATCATCATCATCATCATCTGCATCATTGCCATATCACGAGCATCACCATCAACAATAGCATCATATATGAGATCTATTATCATCCATGCCCAGCCAGTATAATTTTTTGAGGTTAGCCTAGGAAATTTCCTGTTGGTCTGTTTGTTATGAAGGAGACCATTTCCATTGTCTCCTGGATGCTATAAAGAACACTTGTTTAGAGTGACGAGTGACTCATGACTCATGACACTTGCACAATACTCGGCGGGAAGTCTTTTTTATTTAAAGAATGGGTAGTTTATGGGTAGTTCAGTCCAGAGATTTTTATGACTTTTCTCTTAATAAACTGGGAAGAATGTGTGGTGTGTCCTCAATGGGCATGTTCTGGTACAAAAGGAGGCGACATGGGTATACTCCCAGAATAATAGATAAGGTAAGCCGAGGGGTGCTTTTTATTATTTATTTATTATTACTTCAGGCATCGAATGAAAGTCTAAATTTAAAAATATATCGCAAATAAATACGCTCCGCTATTTTGGTATTCCGCCGACGTAAACCTTATATTATGATGTCAGTTAGATTCACCCACACTTATTCGGGATATTTTTCTCGCACGAAGGTTATATGTGCTGTTCTACCACCACCAGCACGAGTGTATTTGCGATCCAGACTAAAAGTAACATTTTGTGCAACTTGTCAAAATCTTTTATTCAGAAGCGGTGGCTGACCTGATATCGGCCTCTGGAGAGTATTTTGTCAGCTCTTTTTTAAACGTGAGTTGAAAAATGTATAGTAAAGCTGAACGATTCACCGTAGGGCTTCTGACTGCATTCACATTCCTAATTTTGAAAAGAGAGGTGAAACGTGAGGAACAGTTGGAAGCGCAGCAGATGTCAAATGTCGTATCTTTCGTACTTTTTTGGTTTGGAACAGAACCAGAGAGTTGTTTTAAAGTGGAATGTCAAAAAGCCATTACTTTTTTAGAAAGTAGAAATGGTGAAAGTCAGAAGAGTTATGTCATGCCTACTCTATTTTGGGCCCACCAAATTGTAGTTACTATCTTTTTTCACGTAACCCCGTAAATATCTGTCGTCTCGATAATTACTTATACATAAACATAGTACGAGCAGCCCACAAAAACTTTTGAATGAGTG
This sequence comes from Callyntrura sp. NNG-2020, assembly GCA_027744055.1. NCBI lineage: Eukaryota > Metazoa > Arthropoda > Collembola > Entomobryomorpha > Paronellidae > Callyntrura > Callyntrura sp. NNG-2020. Next base: position 41,038 of record JAHZNE010006151.1, read on the forward strand.
CTATATATACTTTTCCTCGTAAAATTACCCTTTCCTTTCTTTCCACATTTTATCTCACAAATAAAGTTTGTCATATTCCATCAATCTCAAGCGGAACATTTGACTTGACTGGAAGTGGAAAGCATCATCGTTAGGGTAGAGCATGACATTACTGCATGACAAAACTGATATATGTCCTTCAGTGCTAAAAATCTCAATTTGTCACGAAGAGTTTAGTCATACCTCAAATGAGTTTAATGATAAGTAATATACCTACCTATGTAAAAGTGTTATTTTTTTGTCCAACGCTGGGCGTCTACCGTGCCAAGCATTATTCTTCTTTTCGCTACCAGTCCGTCTTTTGCAATTGAAGTTTTTGTCAGTGACTCACTACCAAGAGCATCTTAACACTTTTCTAAAGAGGAGGTACCTTGTACCCTTTTCACTCATTCAATAGCACACATACAGACAGACGGGGTAGGAGCCGTAGTACATATATGTCGGCATGCTGAGAGAGTATTTTTCGGAGTGAGTTGAATACACAATCGCATTTTCGTCTTTCCTCCTAAAATGAGACGGGTTTTTAGCTGCTGGTTATAGAAACAGAAGAAGCGTATTTGTTACTTTTTAGCACTTGTTTGCTTTCTCTCTTCGCAAAGTTTCTTCATGATGACTCGAGGCGACGACGTCAACTTTGAAGGTGTACTAAAGTAACTACGAAGAGATAGATGTGTACGTACGTGTGCTTGAATACAGAATATATGTGTATATGTACCTATTTAATCTGTTTGGTTAGACCTAGTACGCACCAACTTTCTTTGCAATATTTTGAAGTATATGGCGAATTAACAGTTCGAAAAGTATACCTATACGCGAACGTGGCAGCAAATGGTGTTTATTTTATACGTTATATTGGTGCGAACGTTTCTGTATCTTAATTAAACAGATAATGGTATTTGCAACGCTGTCAGCACATAAATTTCTATTTCAATTACAACATCGATTTATAGCCAAGAAGAACATATGCAGTGAGAATGATTGTGTACGGGATATTCCTGGAATGTGTGTATTTTCTATGGAATTTGGGTGACGCGTCAGTTATAAGGAAAATAATCTCCTATGTAAACTTGGCTCATCTACATTTTCCTAACCGTTTAAACTGTAAAAGGATAGAGCCCTTTTTTGAAAATCTGTAACCGACAGTAGTAGTTTTGTGGAGCTACGGTGTATCAAACAACTTTTCCGTACACAGACGTACATGTACGTTTCCCGGTACTGTCGTAAATATAAACACCCCTTACTTTCTTTCCATGTATCTCACAAATGGGCGCGTTCAGAAAAGCAATATTGAAGGCTTACAAAAGAGAAACATTTCCAGAAGTGTACGTAGAGATGTACATGTATGCGCAATATGCAAGTTGTACCGAAACAAAAATCATGATGTGGTTATGACTCCAGAGAAATATTTATGCAACTGATGTGATGTGTGGAGAAAGTTGGACATGTACCGCTGCTCAGGGAGAATATAAACATCAACATTTGGAAGATTTCCATTTTCGATATCAAGTCCATTTGAATAATGGCTTCAAACGGATATCATTTTTATTCCATCCGAGTGGTAGCTCATTCTTTCTCCATTCAGGCGAACCCGTTCTTTTCCTCACAAGCGTATATATACCGTAAATTTCCTTCAGTTGTTCCGGTCTCTCGGTGTGCCCCGTCTTGCTATTTGTCATAAGGTAACGTTTAAAATTGCTATATATGTACAGCTCGTGAGTCGTGGGAGTTTATGTTGGCATGGGTCGTCTTTGGTGTTAGGCTATCTTAAGACATGACAACACTGGTGGCTCGATTGGTACGTTGGTAAATGGTACTGTTCGTACTCGTTCTGTTATCCAAAGGGTTAACAGATATATACTAAATACATTAGTTAACCAATAATTAGTCCATAATGGATTGGCTGTGTGTGACATTTATATTTAGAGTCTCGCCGCATCAAGTTGTTGAGTAAATTTTTAAACCCTAAATTCAATTTCAAACAGTGGCAAAAGTAAATGTTATAAAATTTAACGAAGCAAAACAACACGCCCTCCTTTAGTCGCCTGGGGTGTACTGCATCAAACCGTCGATAAAGTTCCGGAACAATTGAAGGGAATATACATGAATGCATAGACACATGCCACACACGAACATATCACTCTCCATGAAACTTGAAACTACATGTTCCTTTTTTCTATTTCTGTTGATTGCTCTTTTTCTCGTTCACATTTCATTTCACACTCTCACTAGAATTCGTCTGGTATAATATACTCCCTCCTCTCTCTCTTTCTGAGTACACAATTTTCGTTGTCATCGGCTTTAATGAAAGTCTATTTTCAACTGTCCGCACTTTGTTTTAATAAGAGGTAAATTGAAGAAGCATTTGCCATTTTAATTTGCATATAAAGAGTTTATCATCATGTGGGAGAGGTAATAGATATACTCTTACCGGTACTCTTACGGTTTCATTCCTAGCAGACAAATTAATCGATTCATCGTACGTTAACAAATCCATTTTGTTAACATTTACTGAAACAATCGAATTTCTTAATCTATCTGTCAGTTTTCTCGGTGTTCAAACCACTCAAGTATTTACAGGGATAGTGACGCAAAAAATTATATACATTTGAAAAGGGTTATGTATGTAATAGGGTGTATGTGAGACTATGCGAAAATTGCAAGAAACCAAACTATTATGGCTGATTGGCAGACATTTTCGATTTTATGCCTATAATCTGATGGACTGTTTATGTCATTCATAAACACGGTTTTAGTTGTACTAAAAATAATAGTGGTTTCGGTTTCAGTTGAGCACACAGCGAAGCGTAGAGAGTAATAGTTGTCTACTGCTGGCTCATTGTAAAAAGGAAAGCAGGTAGCGCTTATGCAAAATTCATAGCGTAACGTACATTTAAAACAAACTACTGGGAAACACGTCTTCATGTGTTCAGCAGCTCAATTTCAAAAACCGAAAATTCCCAAGAATTAAATATTTATACAACAGGGACGTGAATTTCAATTTGACATGCAGCTGGCATTGGTATTGCGGGAAGTCGCAACTTTTATCACAATTATGGCGAATACAAATTCCCTCCACTCTTTGTCGCCCCAGGAATCTAATGGGTTAATTAACGTTTCTGTTCCAGACTTCTGCATATTTTTACAATTCTGTCGGCGATATTTTTGTTTTAAAAAATGTTCGTTTGTTCTTGCATTATGTATATTTCGTGGGGCGTGGTAGTCCGGGGTTAAAATAGAAGTAGGGTGCCGAGTCAATATAGTATAGTATATAGAAATCGATACACGAACGAAGTCAGTTTTCATACCCCTCCTTTAGAGATGGAGGGTTGAACAGTGACAGTGTCCCTGACATTTCAATAGATACCTAGCTATAAATCTTGTTTACTACTAATAATCCTATTTCACCACAAACAGTAGATTTATCGGATGATACTATGCATGAAAAGCCTTCTTCCTTCGTTGATATTGATCCGATGAATGATATTCACAGAACGCAACACGAAAGTGTAGACGTTTTATTTATATCCGCTTAAAAATCTGCATTTTCTCACGATGTACAGGTCATTTCCCCAGATGCGTTTACATCAATGTATTCAGCACTACACACTGTGGGAGAGGGAATCGAAGGGCGATGGACCTGGATCGTCATTGGACTGATTTTTGTTAGTAGTCATCATGGGTGCCATTCCGATTTTCATGTAATTCTTCCAGAAACTTGTAACCTGCCAGAGACTTTCAATCTAACATGGATACGGTCCATGGTAAACCTTGGGATACGGGAGGAACAGACCCATATCATTCTCAATATTATCGACAGAAAAGGTTCAAACCCTACTTACTATTGAACGCAAGAATTTATTATTATTTTTCTTTCTTTCCATCTTTCTTATATTTATATATATTTCACGCTTCATTGCTTCTTGTATTACATTTGGAAAAAATCTGCACGTTGTCAAATGGTAAAACGGAAATATTTCATTTATTTTGAGTAGAACAGCATTATGGGAGTAGTAGACTGACTAAACACATTGTGTTTAATACGATGCTCTGCCACGTTAACATTTTTTTACCCGCTCACATCATTATAAAAAAGGGAAGATTAAGATTTACCATCTATTTCGCTTCTTTCGCTTTTTATACTTTTGCAATAATAAACAGAACTCGTTAGAAATGTAACTTGGCAGAGAGGCTGGTGGATTCAAATACTTGAGTACACGACCGTGTGTCATTAATCCTTATTTCCTACAGAAATCTGTGATGGAAGTAAGGGCCTACTGAAATTCATTTCTATTGCACACACTGATCCCGATGGGAAGATGATTGCATCGTTGGAGCCCCATTTATGTCCTACAGCTACCACTTTCAGCCGCTCTTCTCGAAAGCAGTTTATTTCTTGGACCTGTTCCCAGGTACGCAAAAATACAAGTTATTATGAAAACGAAAAAAAAGAATATCATTGTGCTCATCATCATCCCCATCAACATCACGGTTTTACCATCTCTGTTTCTTTTCCTTCGTGTACATCTTCATCTTCATGAACGTTTTTCTAGTCGTCCTACGTTTCTCCGTGTGTACCTACCTATCTCTACTTTGTTGTCTGTTTTTAAGTCTCATAGATTGTTTTTATCCCCTAAGGAGTTAAAAGTAAAGCACGTCATTTCTTTCCCTTGCTTATGATGCCACCAATGTTTACAACTACCTATCAACCTATCTACCACTTCTACTACTGCAGCTCGTGCAATCTCAACATAATACTTTCACGTATACGCTTTTTTCATAAATATCCGTAAAGACGCATTAGAGATGGGTTGGGGCTGTAACCTCCGTCTTCCGAGAAGTTTCTTATGAGAGAAGCAGTAAAGCAGGGCATAAGGTAGTTGCTTCATACGAGAAATAGAAGAGGTTTTCTCCAAATTATCTTTAAAAGTGAAAGAGTGCTTAAAAACAGAAATGAGAGGCGGTTGTTAATTTTAACCATGTGTTGTTAGTAACGCATCGTTAAATGCTACTACCAGTGGTACAGTTGTTCTCGTTATAATAACAATATCTTGTAAGTAGGTGGTATCATGAAATGGGAAAGCGTCAAAAGTATAGAGGGAAGAAAATAAAAACAAGTTGGACTAGTGTCCATATAGCCTTTATAGTCGTCGGTCTCTCTCTACCCTCTACGGAGAAAGTCATGCAAATCTAAGAACGGTAAAATGAAAGAGAGTAACAACATCGCTATATAAATACACACACACATACACACACAGGGATTTGAATGTAGCGTATAGGTTCAAACCAGCGCATTTCGTGATAATGACACATTTTTCTTGTTCATTTAGCATGCAGCACAGAATCCTGGAGTGATCTCTCTGAAACCTCAAATTTCTGATGTGATATTAGCGATTCAACGCATGCTAAGGTATTCCCGCTGGGACAACGTGGCGATCACAAAATCCCGCTTTGGTAAGTTTACTGTTAACTGTCAGTTAGCGTAAATACAGTCTTCCCTTGATACTCCAACGACATACACCTTTCGTCGTTTACACTACCATATTATCCTCACCACACCACCGTTGCCGCTTCCTCTGTGGATGAAGGAGCAGTTCTTTCCCCGTTGCTTGTCTGTCTGTCTCTTCTTACTTTATCCTTTATGTCACAATGCGATACCTTCCTTTTACATGCCATTTCCATTTTTATTACATTGCCATGTCATGTAGAAGAGGACACTGCCGCCGCCGCCGCCACAATTTGTTTGTGATTGCGAACCTTCAGACTGTCAACGTTTTTGCTGTACCAAAGTGCACCAACTGGCACAGCCTTTGTTTTTATTTCCATTACCCATTTCATGGCACATCATAATGACGCCATATTACTTCCAAATATTCAAACATGTAATGAGAGAAATAACGTCGGTATTATCGTAAAACTCCACAAACGCAGGGAAATAATGTTGTTTTGAGACGACGAGTAAATAGGGATAAAACTTTCTCGACAAAATTACATACTTCAAGATTTGCACAGGGGATGCCTGTCTCTAATGGGTTGGCAAGTCGGTTGTGACTTTTTGTATTTGACAACAATTAGGTAAATATTTACAAACAGGAAGCCAGACCGGATACGCTCTAGTTCCTTCATACACAGACTTTAAAGTAGGATTGTGATTGCTTTCTTGTTTCGGCTGATTGAAAACTGCAGGCTGTGAGCAGGTAGGAACATAAACTGATTACATTTCGTATTTCCCAAATTGTTTTGCCTGTGAGGGGGCTCAACTCCGAAGATAAAGTGGAGTACCTACTTAATGTACCGGTTGTGAGTCAGGAAGGAAGTTCTAAAAAAATCTTGCATCTTTTGGCTCCCATTATTCTGTCACGGCGAGTTTTCCTGCGATAAAATAATTTGACTGTCTGCATTTGTCTTTACTAATTTCCATTCCTGATTGTTTACATTCGTTCCATACAGTTTGATTTGACTTACAACAGTCTTTGTATCAAAAACCAATGCAACCTTCTTGCTTAATTGTATCGACGAATTGAATGGATGTGGAGGATGCTTTATATTTGTTTTCCACCGAGAGTAATGAAGACAGATGTGTATCTTTTGTGTTTTCTACAGTTTTTCTCATTTTGAGTTCCGCAAACATAAATACGTAAAGCGCAAACATTTCATCATGTCACATAGCATATTAGATTTTCCTTTGCGAATCCGTCGTCTGATTCCCTACCACCTCCCTCCGTCTGTTTTGTAACAACTCTAGGAAGTGTATTTGTCTAGATTCGTTGTTTGCCCGTCGTTCAATACAGTAACTTTAATATCAGCCCTGTTGTGATTGCGTTGTGTAGTAGGGCATGCATAAAACAGTGTCTTGCCTTGTCTAGAAAAGAAAAGTTGATCAAGGATGGCTTTCAAAATGCCTTCACGCATTTATGAGCAAATGGTATATATGTGATAATCTGACAGATTACAAGTTTTATGCAAAAACTAGGCACACATAAACAAAAACTACCAACTAGCTACATTGTCACTACTCCTATTTACTATGGTTTACAACTACAAGGTGGCCTGATATTAAACATGCCAGCACATAACCTGTGCGGACTAGTCGTGCAGTAGGAGCAGTACTGAGAAAGTCATCCAACAAAGGCGGTTATTAAATATCCTTCAGCTTATCAACCCAGTCTACGTAATCTACTTTGATGTCAGGATATATCTTGCTCTCTGTTCGGCCAAAAAAGGCTAAAACACGCTAAACAATAGCAACATCACTGGCAGGTTTCTCTCAACGTGTTCTTCTTGTACAATATACCTAGATACATTATACAAGCAGGGTAAAAGCTCCCTGATCAAGACCCGCTGACAATGAACTCCATACAGAAAGGAAAAGCTTTAGAAGTGGTGAAACGAAGACTTTTATTACTGAACATACCAACATTTTCTTCCATGAGCACGCCGTTTCAGTCAGACTATCTCGTTTCCAGTGGGCATGCATGGCATGTGTTTCACTGACTCCATATAATGTTGCTATTCCACACAACTGCTACTAATCCACTAACAAGACTATGTACGTTTTAAGAATGCACGCTACTCTGGGTCTGTAGTGTGCAATAAGAAAAATCGTTGTCTACATAAGTTTACATGCGAGTGACAAACTTTCCCTGAATAGCAATTGTTCTTTAAGAAAGCTCATGTTAAACGACTTGTTCGGTAAAACGTGCTGCCATAAATGCATGAATGGGTATATGAATGTGCTATTATTGTTTTACTTTTTGTAGATAAAAGCCGTTTTTGTGACGACGTTGGAGCTTACTTACAGCAGGAGATAAAGGATCGCGTGAATACGTCTGTGATTGTTCTGGGGAATTATGAAGATCTGGAGCATCACTTCTTTTCGTCAATAACACATAATTTGGATGGTAAGTTTGAATCTTTATCAAGGTTATCTGGGATCTTAAGACCAGTAACGTCATTATGGGTATGAACAGTAGGTATTGGAAGTAAATGGATTAACCCGGTACCTGTTAATCGCTGATAAAACACGTATTATTAGCCGAGCGTTACATATATGACGTATAGTTGAAAAAGGGATACCACAAAAGTTTTCTTTTGAAATGAGAAGGATCTCACGATTCCCAATTGTGTTGTGCTTGTTAATACTATGTGGTAGCAACCAAAAAGTACGACCCGTATAACAAAGTGCCTTCACGTACAGTGACGGTAATGCTACAAAAAACTATTTTTACTTCTATGCATGTACATCTCTGGCTTAGAGGGACAAGGATGCGCGAATGTGTATATAAATGATTTATCTAGCTAAAAATAAACAGCCAAATGTTTAGTCGTTACTTAGGTAAGTTTCTAAGGTAGAATTCCTTACACTTACGTGTTTTGGTATGCATAAA
>JAHZNE010006152.1:0-19185 GCA_027744055.1 Callyntrura sp. NNG-2020
AATGTATTATTTATATCCACATATATAGCCAAATTTGTCATTTATAACCACATATTTAACCACATATTTTGGTATTTTTAAGGACATAAACACATACATATTTTGGGCATTTTAGCAACATATTAATTGGAACTTTAGTCATAATCTTTCATCGTCCACGTCAATTGCCGTTGCGTTGTTGTCGTCATCGCCATCCTCTTCAAGAATGAATTTAAGTTTTGCCAAGAAATTTAAGGCTCGTGTGATGTGCTCTTTGTAAATATTATCGTCGTGGGTAACTCTGTTTGTTTGTGTGTGTGAGCTTGCGCTCCGCCTCAAACTTGCTTAATTTTTCCTCATTAAAATTCAATGTACTTTAACATTTAATTACTGGTGGCATGTGGCCTGTCTAATGATGACGATAATAAAAATAATGACGCCCTTATGATACTAACCACATACTTCTTTTTCGACGTCCACAATAATTCAATAAATAGTCAGTCAGGCGCAATCTCTATCACACACAACCGCTTATTAGAAATTTTCAGAAAATCCTGTTTTTCTGAATCAATGCCAATCAATACTGAAATATTTGGCCTAGCTAACGCGACAGAGCATTCATAAGGAAATGAAAAAATAAACACATTTAGTGTAGGTTATCTTTTAGTTACTGTCAGACAATAAGGCAGTAAATATCTCAGTCACTCTCCAGAGAGCCACTCATCTACTGCTGGTGCTGTTGTATAAAAAGAGAGAATAGCTCGTGATGGACACAAACGGACGCCAAATCTAAATGTACAATGGACGTCCTATTATTATTGGTTTGCCCTTCGTTGTATTCATTTCATTGATAAAATGCTGGTGGTTGAGTCGTTGGGTTGACCATAACACAAACATACACAGAATCAGAGTCATCATGTGCTCCTCTTTTTTCCCTGTGTCCTTCGGGGTCCATCCTCCACTCTCCAATCATTCCCATACGCAGACTACAGTACGCTTCATTAAGCTCTCTGGTGCTAATGGCAATGATGAAGATTGTGCCTGCCCAGCTAGAAAATGGAGTCAATGACAACATTTTGCAGCTAAATATATCCCAGCCAGCCTGGTTTAAACCGCTTCATAATCTCGTCATAAAGATAAAACAAAATGTTTACCTTGCCATACGACAATGGCAACCACGACTGCGATTCCCAGGGAGGAACCGGGAAAGCGAGGTGGGCAACACAAGATAACCTGAAGGATTAGCTTCAGACAAACATACCCCTTTTACTTGAAACTACCATTTATCCTTTGAAAATTGTTCGATTGTTATTCGACGTCAACTAGAATGGATTAGCATGTGGGAGAGTAACGCTCTGCTGTTCTTCTTTACCCCAGTGGCTAAATAACTAACGATAATGATCTCCTTTTGACACACCGACTGACCATTTTAAATTTAAATCCCATATTTTATTCATCGCTTTTCACACAGTACTGTTTAAAGCGAAGTAATTAACGGCAAAGCTCTCTTTCATCAGGAGGTGTCTGTTATGTACTACACCAGCTTTAAAATGTCGTACGCGTCTACTCGTCCTCCTCATAGCGCACATTTAAATATTTATTACCACCAATTTGCATATTTTTGGATTTAGACCGTTTCGTACAATCAGTTGCAAAAATTTAGAAATGTGAACGCCATATATTTTTAGCGCACACGGTCAATGTAGCAAGGCGTGGCAGAGAGGACGTAAGTATTGTGTACACCTATTTATCTGTAGTTTTTTTCTTTTAATCACTTCTCTAATTGTTAGCCCTCCCCAGTTTCATGCATTATTTATAACGGTGCAGAATGTACCTAATTATTTTTCTTTTACAGAACAACAAGCAGTTTTGTAGAAATCCTCGGAGGGCACACTTGTTATTTTCTGTTGCTTTTCGTTAGCGCATACCTGCTTGTTATCCTTTTTATTTACGATTTTTGTACACCGTCATTTAAACAAAAAGAGAGCAATACACGAGCGCGTGTTATTATGCAATAATAGGTAATTTGTAGGTACAATGTAGAAAAATAATAACATGCCTACTTGTTTTTATTTAGGACCAGCTAGCTGGCACTTGGCACCACAATATAATTTTGTATGATACTGCCAGTTCTATCATAGAATGATTATTGCACGTCCGTTGATGCACAATATGGGAAAATTTACGTATGAAAATGTTCATTTCAAACATATTTATAATAGCTAAAATTGGGAGATGTTTTCCCAGGATTTATTAATTTGTGGGATCAAAGTTTAACTTCATGATTTCCATGCATGCTCATGCTTGTGGAGAATACCATTCAAATTTGTCAGCCTATAAAGTGTTTGGTCGTTTTTTTAAAGGACAACTGGTCCCACTTTATGGTTTTAACGATTTATATGAAGGGATATGTGCTTGTCACTCTAGTCTAGGGTTGTAAAAAAATGACTTATCATTACCTGATTCTCTGACAAAATGACAAAAATGCGTCTTCCTACATACATATTTGTCAAGTGGTGAATGTCAACCCGACAAGACAAGCTGACATGACAAGCACGTCGAAAAGCCACTCCTTGCTTACTATAACAGTCACTTAATGACATATGTCAAGTCGACACTTACTTGTTAGTAATTTTTAGTTATCCTATAACTGTCCAAAAACTTTGATAAAATTTATGTGACATTTAATCCCCTGACAAAAAACGGCTGTCATGTCCTCGATGTATCCCTACCTATATAGAAATCTCCCACCGAAAATTACATTATACTGCTGTAGATTAAACGGGAAGCCCCAGCTTGGTTGCTTCACTTGGTTGCAAAAATGGGGAACAAAACCTGCAAATTACGCAATTCTTTATTTTTGTCCTGTCATGGAGTCGCCCCTAGCTTTCTACATGTAGGCGCATTAAATACATCAACGATTACAAAATCTGTCCTTACACGCGAATAACCTGCCTTAAGGGGAAATTTTAAAAGAGGTTTTGCCTCAACCTCTTTTCCACCTCTGCTACACCACCCGACCCTCACATTGTTTGTGTGTAACACTCGCACTACATCACACAGCTAAATACTTGTATAATACATGCCATATAAAAAATCCGCACGTTTCATTCCTTTATTCTAGTATAATCATGAATTATTCAGTTTTGTCTGGATTTTAATTTAAAATTATTATTTCTCTTTTCAATTGACACGGCTAGAGAGAGAACGTGAGATAGAGAGGGAGAGAGAGAGAGACAGAGATTGGTGTCATCCTCGTAAATTATAGCTTTTAATAAAAATGTTCGCAATGAAGTACGCCGGGAGACATGCATCATTATAACACTTGTGTCGTCCTCCCTCTTAATTTCAAGTATATTTGGGCACATGTAAATATATCATCGCAGTCATTAGTCAGTATCTCTTCATCATAATAGTGTCGTCCCCTAATAATATTAATGATGACGACGATGGTAATGATGAACATGAAAAATATTTGTCTCTCTGCAATTTTTTGTGATCACCGCACTAAGGAGCCCCTCTCTGAGATTCCTTTCCCTCTGGGGAATTTAATCTCTTGTAATGACTTGTTATCATTTCTAATCTGATGGAATGGTGAATAATGTGGTCGTTGAATGCTTCTTCAATAAAAAAAAAAGTTATTTTAAACTGTCCAAAAATAAAACGAGGACATGTTTTTCCTAGATGTAATCTCACATTATTTTGTTTAAATACCAACAACGCTAATGGGGTTAGGGTTAAAGATGGGACTACCTAAAACTCTGGCATCTTGCAAGCTCAAAACCTGATTACGATTTTTCCATCTTGTCCACTTGCTCATGACATCATCATCTTTTTCTTCTTCTTCATGAGTGCTTAAAAATAGACTTCGTCCAACTCCACTTCTCTCCAGCACACAAAATGTCTATAAAAATTTCTGCTCTTTTTTGCATCTGTCGTCGAACATTTTTTACCTTTCGGTAAACTTCTCTGCTAATCTCTCCGCTTCTGATTTGTTACAATTCAATATATATACCATTCTTCTGGCCCACTCCGCGTCTTTCTGTTCTTTCCTTGTTATCTACAGCTACTACACCAAAAACTCGTTTTCCTTTTTTCATTCCTCGCAAATCAAAAACATAACCAGCAGCACACAAACTTACAAATATAAGCTCCTTTTTGCTCTCGGTCTACAATTTCTGCCTCTTCCATAATATGTAATCAGCCCATTACCATTTCCAATTTTACTTGAGCTCCCCTGTTGAATAAGAGCAATGATAATGACACTACGCTGCACACCCATTATTTCGACTTACTCGCAATCTCTCTCTCTTTCTCTGTTTGTTTTTCTTTCTGCTGCTAACGATGACGATGATGTTTTGTCTGTTCCAAGAAACAGTATAACAGCAACTCTCATATTAGTTCTTCCTTCTTCGCCCGTCTTCTTGTTTGATGAATACATTTCACTATTTTCCTGACTTGAATGAATAACTTGACATTTTGACTTTTCATCTTATCACGACTTCACCAACAACGCCGTGCATATATGAGCTGATGAATAGCGAAGAACAAACATGACGACGATGATGATGACGATGAGCCAAGTTATTCCCTTTTTATCTTGTTCCTAATATCACAATATTTGGTGTCAGTGTAAATTTACAGTTTTTACATTTCAACATATCTCACACACATTCTCTCTTTGTAATCAATCAGGCATGCCATTAATAATAGAATGTGTTTCTATCCCTCCGTAGTACACTCTTCCATGTTGTGTAGCAACACTGTTTATGATGGCTCAAGAGAAATTTGTGTGAATGGAAAAAGCCCTAGATTTTAATACATGTTTCAACATCGTTGCAAATCATAAGAAAAGTTCCATCGAACAGAGACCCCAGTGAAGTCAGACATCTCTCGTCATCACCGGCAAGAGTCACAACGCCTGCAACGGGCTGCATTTTGCTGCTGGGCCATTTGGATTTTTTTTATCCGCTCACTTAATTTCCTCGTCAAAACCCTCCCCTTCTCATTTCAATATCACAAAACCACAAGGATAAGGATAATATTTTTTAAATGTCTTTTAATCTCCCAGAGTCATCCTCCTACTAAACCGGACACTCAACTCGTCCACACTCTCTCTCCCATCCTTGCCACGACAATAACACGGCCAAACAGCTCTTGTGACGTTTTTTATCAATCTGGCTTGGGTACACATGCTCATCCAACGCTAAAAACATTGCCAAATAAAAACAGATTTATTTCTCTCGAGTGCTGCGGTGTGAACCCATATGAAGAGAGCAGTGTGTGTTTAAACACTCCGCCTTTTCTGCTACGACGAAAATTATAAAGTGCAAAAATAATAATTTCTTCCTCTTCATCTCTTTTGCTTCTCTGTTGTAAATGTGTGTGTGTATGTGTACACGCATTCATTTGTGAATTTTGTTACGTACATTACGCCTGCACTCGTCGTAAACCGAATCGATTACATCACTTCTCAAATTTTTCTCTCTCTACCAATTTTCGTTTTTTGCCCTGCTTCCCCCTACCCCTGTTGACCATTAAAATTTTACACTTTTCTTTTCTTACAGAGCTGCTACCATAAAAACAGGCAGTTAAAGTTACATTTTTTGTCCCTCCTCCCCTCCTGTGTTCGTCCCGTTGTTTCTCGAGATTTGAACAAGTAATAGGCAATCTATCAAATAACAGTGTGGCAACAGTAAGCGAGAGAGGCACTGCACTCTATCACCACTCGTCTTTTATGTACGGTCAACCATTTTGCCTCTTGGTGAATTTTCAACAAGAAATCATTAAAGTTTTTTGCCCCTTTTTCGCCCTCATTCAAATCTGACGAACAAAAGGGAAAAAGGAAAATGAGTCGTAAAAAAGTGTAATTGCCAATCAGGCCGATGTAAGGAATCGAAAAGTGAACGAAAATGTAATGTAATCCATTGTTTAACTTTTTTTCTTAGAGCGCACATCAATCACGACAACCATCAAGACGGGAGCGCAATCTTTTCTCCCCTCTCAAGAGCTGCAGCACCACCTACCTGTGTCATCATATGACCCCCAGATAGTAAGAAGCCACTACAGAAAGAAAGCGTGCTCGAGAGTGTCTAGATCGAGCTGTTGTTTCTTCCTACATGTTCTCCCATCGCAAAATTTTCTTCCAGAAAAAAATCCCCTTCTCTCAGAGGAGAACGGAGAATTTTTTTGCGGCAGTCAAGAAAATGTTTGCAGAGCGTGAGTGTGTGTCTATGTGTCATCATTACCAATTAACGTCATCATCATCATCCTGATTCTTGCTCCTCTCAAAAAAGTTGTAAGTCATCCGGTGTGAAACCAGCTACCTCCACTAGCGTAAAATACTCTCTGCAGAGAATATATGATGATGTGTGATGTTCAAAGTGTTCTTGGTACAATAATGTGCTAATAAATAATGCAAATGCAATCAAATTATTCTCCTTCGACTAACCATCAACTAGCAACAGCAGCAGCTTCGTTTCACACAATAAAAGTGTTTGCTCGGTGACAACACCTTGCCACCCCAGCATTATATTCATTAGCACGTCGCACCAGAGTCACCTAACACCGTTGATGGGACTCCCTTTGACTTTCGTCCTTTCTGGAGACCCCCGAAGCAACTGGCAACAACACAACCAGCACGGCAGGCACGCCGGGAATTAACAGTGATGTAGTGGGAGGAATGCATGAATGCAAAATTAGAGAGCTTCTTTTATCATCATCACCACCACCGGGCCCCGCAATCATTTCCCTACCTGTCATGTGCAACTTTTCTATTGACGTCGTCGTCGTCTCGTTTCGCCGTGTCGACGCAAATAATGAAGGCGTATTAATTAAGCACCGGGGTTGTGCAAATAGACCCAAAAAGGAAAGACGCTGCTAGAAAGACGCAGGAAAAAAGCGCTTAAATTTCATCATCGTTCCTCAGAGCTTGATCCCTTCCATTGTTGTCCTCCGGCTCTCTGGAGTTTAATGTAGGACAAATGACGATGTTGTGTTGTTGAGGAGAATCTATACTCTGCGTTGAAAATTTATTATCCGTCCACCCACGCACACAGGTGTAAACTTTGAAATGGCAGAGGGCCCATTACTGACACACATTTGGGGTGACAGTGAAGAGTATGATGTGTGATGTTTTGTTTGATGATCGTTTTATGATTACACACTATTCATCATCGGTTATTATCATTTCACGTTGGGACCTGAGATGCTACGACTTATCAGGATGATGATGGTGATTGCTATGGTCGTCGTAAACATGATAATTATGGGGAGGTCGGTTGATTAGCTTTGAGATTTCGTATTTGTGTGTGTGTGCGCTTTTGCTCATATAGTGATGATGCGGATGATGATAAATAAGTGCGAAGCTTGTAACAATAATGATCCCCTCACAATAATAGCAAGTAAGATAAAAGTAACAACGTGCAACGGTATCGAAACCGCGTATTCATTCTTGTGGCAGTTGTGCGTGTGTATACCACCCTCTTCTATTTTACGACTTGGCGACGGCCTTTTTTAATAATCGGCCGCGGCCGAGTAGCAGTGTCGACGATGACAATAATGATGAAAAGGAGGAGGAGGATTGATAAGTGATTGGGATTGACTCTCTCGAGTTTTTTCTCAATTATTTATTTTGTCATAAATTATTTCGCAATTCTTCAGAGGTAACTCGTATATGAACACACTCGCCGTCGTCATCACCAATATCACAAGTGGAGGGATTATATGACAAAAAGTGCACGGGACGCAGTGGAAAAAAGTGGGTGAAGAGACCCCTGTAAACTCCTCTACTCTGTATTAATTTTCTGTTCCACCTCAGGACTGAGCAACTCTACAAACCCGTATCAAGTGCCAAAATTAATGCAAAATATTAAATATTATTTTCTTGCATGACGCCACCATCATCATTCCTGTTTTGTGTGTTGTGGAGTCAGTTGTGAGTTTTGTAACAGTTGCTATAGTGCTACTGTGTGCTTGTGTTGGTGCTGCTCCGTGCTCCCAAGGAGGATGACTCCGTTGTTGTCGACGACGACAACGACGATCATGATGAAGAGGCGAAAAGAGAAGAACGCTCTCCTACTTATTCCTCTTGCTACTTGCTAATAATAATGTGTCGTCGGCTCTAATCCAGAATATTTTATCAGCCTAATTTTTTATTCATTTATTTCATCTCATTGAAACAGCAGTCGTTGTGCTGCTGCTGTTGTTGCTCCTGTCATATACTCCTTTCCTCACACAATGTTACAAAGTGTAACTTCTAACTAGCAGCAAAAATATTGCCACTCCACCGCGTAGTGTTTAACGAGACATTAAAAATAAATAGGCAAATAAGACGTGCGAGAACAAGATCAACATCAGCATCATCATCATCCTCATCTCTGAGAGGAGCGAGCAGCAGCATCTCTACCAATTTGCGAATGAGTTTTGCGCGTACCATTTTTACTCCGGCTCGGGCTCCCCTCTCTCTCTGCTCCTGTTATGCTGCTTTGCTCACTGATTATTAAAGGCATGATAATAGGGATTAAAATTACGACAGAAAGAGAGAGAGAGCAGATTACATGATCATGATGATCAGCATGATAATGAAGAGTGTAGTGGCAGTGATGTCGTCGATGTTGTTCCAAGAAGAGTTCTAGTGTAGCGGAGTGAACAAATTTTGAAGAATCTCTCGATCCACTGGTGTGGATCTTCATTCTTCGTTTTTGCTCCGGTAGTTGCGGGACAACAGAACCAGAGAGAGATCTGCTGCTGGTGTGTATGTGCGTTCCTTCATGATTGGTGCCAACAAGAGATGGTGAATCGAGAATTTTGAAGGTCTTTTGGAAAAAATTATTTTTAGTGAACTGGGTGCAGATTAACTCTTGGAGGAAATTGGAGTGCTGGGTGTGTCTAACTTGGTTGGAGTCAGCGAGATGCAAAGCAGGGGAGGAAATTAAGGAGGATTTGTTTTTTAGGTTAGAATTTTGTTGTGAGGGTGACGATGACGATAATAAGTTGGAGGGATACGAGGGAATTTTGTGGGAGGGGTAGCGTTCTCTCTGTAAATGAGGAGGGGTCCTTCTCATGGAGGAGGAAGAAGGAACGGCTGGAAAGGGGAAGAAGGGGATGGACAGCAATCGTACAGGGGAGTGGCGGGATTGCTGTAGTGATCTCACTGGTTTTGGTGATGCTGAGTCTGGTGGAAGTTGGAGAGTCGCGACGTAAGTTACTGGTTTCTTATCTGTAGACACGCTGAGCTTATCATTAACAGTAGTAGTATTTTTTGCTTTTTGGTTTGAAATATGTAGTGGCCCGTTAGCGTAGCTTTCACGCATGCATGGCATTTCCTCACAATTTTGCATCCTGTACGTTTTTTAATTTGCATGGCTACAAAAACACTGCACCCCGCTGCGCTGATCTTAAAAACATTATCCACGCTTGCAGCGTCATACTGCTTGAAGCCTCCCGGTTCCCGTCCGGAATGCGAAGACAATCTTCAGAAATACTTTTACCTGCCGGAAGAGAACACGTGTAAAATTTTCCTCTGGGGTGGATGTAAAATCAACCGGAACATTTTTGAGGATTTTAAGGAGTGCATGAGAACTTGTGCCAGGAATGTGACCTCTAGTGGGGAAGAAGACGTGGAAGAGGAGGAGTTTGAGGACGTGGAGTATTCTCACGAGTTGTACGAAGATATAGGAAAAGTTGAAACGGCTTTGGCTGGTAATTTAAAAAAATATACATACTCAAGCGTGGGTGGATAAATGTGCATTGCATCATTGCATGGCTTGTTGATTTTTGGAGGGGAAAGTATTTTTACGCAACAACACGCAACTTACACGCACGACGGTTGATTTTTTTATAACGATGAAGCTAGCTGGTAAAACTAGACAAACTGGCGACACAACACGCAGAGTTCTTTGTGGAACTCGTTCCCAATGGAACAGCTTTCCGAACACAAGTAGATTTAAGGTGTGTCAGGATGGCCGAGTGGTCTAAGGCGGTAGCTTCAGGTGCTATTCAGGGAAACCTGGCGTGGGTTCGAATCCCACTTCTGACAAAACTTTTTGCTTAGTATTTTTTATCATTTTGTTCAAAAATTTTCTCCTCTTGTAGAAGTGGATACGGAACCAGAGGTTGATCCGCCCCTACCTACCCAAATTCATCTGACCCTGCATACGGGTAGTAATGACACGACTTTCACCTTCGCCTCCCCTTCTTCGTACATTCAAATCGGTCCTGATGACATTACCCGCTACCAAATCAGAAATCGTCGTTCCATTTCTCTCGAGTTTCGCACACGCCTACCCCACGCCATTCTCGCTTATCACGGTATTAACAACCGTCCCCAAGACATAAACCGATACGAACTGTACGTGATGCTGGATCAGGGTCAGCTCAAAGTGAAACATCTTTTTGGCGATTACTCCACTACCCTCGTGGTGGGCAAGGGACTTAACAGAGACCGCTGGCATCACGTTCAAGTTACCATTGACCCTGGGGACCGAAAAATCACTGCCAGCGTCGACTTTGAACAGTATACAACCACCACCGTGATCGAAGGTCTGCGCGAGCATTACCTCTACGGTGCCGATGACGCCGAGCTAGAATCCGTCCTCTTTATCGGGGGTCTCACCCCCATTGTCGGCCTGGATATTAGCTACCTCGCCAAAACGTTCATTGGCTGCGTTCGTAACGTCTCGCTTGAAACCAGCCCGCTAAAAACGACTCTTCTCGAACCCCTTTATCCTCTGGTCGCCTCAGTGTTTCAAGACGTACAAACTCAGTGTCGCAGCAAGTGTTGGGAGCCCACTGTCAAGTGCTCCCGCGATTCTAAATGTATTAACTACTACGACCACGTCGAGTGCGATTGCTTCAAAGCACGTTTCAAAGGAGAAAAATGTAAGGAACCTGTCATCCCCTCTGTAACCCTCTTTGGTTACAGCTATCTTACCTTCACCGTTTTTGAGTGGATGGACCGCGTACACTCGGACGACAATCGTATTTCCATGCAGTTCAAAACGCAACTGGATGACTCCATCCTCTTCTACGCCAGCGGAGAAACCCCCAAACACAATCATATTGCCGTGTCCATCGTCAACGGTAGCGTATACGTGGAAATCGATTTTGGGAACGGGGACGACGGAATTTCCAAACTGCTCCGACCCCGCGTTACCGACTCTAAAATCCACCAGCTTACCATTCTTCACGAAGGAAAGAATGTCACCATTCAGCTCGACTCCCAAATTGAGCGGTATATCCTCTCTGGTCCCAACTACCACCTGTATATCAATCCGGATGTGTACATTGGCGGCGGGGGTCCAATTCTCAAAAACAGAAAAGGTAAACAGCGGCATCACCTCTGATACTGTTTGCACGCACGTCAAAAATAATAAAAGTGCTGTCATAAAAATTACCTCTTATCTTCCTGGCAATAAAAAGTAGTAGGGGGTCATTCATACAGTCAGTAAGTCACGTCAGCATGTAACTGGGGCGTTACACTAGACATAAAAAATTGTAACATACGAAATGGCAGAAATAAACGTCAATTTTAACAAGTCCTACGGTTTGAATGACCCCACACAGTCAGCGGTAATTAAAATTGCAGTGTAGAACTGATAAAAAGGATTATTTTCCAATGCATTGCATTGGTTGTTTCGCCGACTCAACTTTGCTCTTTGTCTTGTAACGATGTGTATGTGTCTGTCTGTGTTTGACTCTCTAGCTCCGGGGCTCATGTCGTCGAATAACTTTGTGGGCTGCTTACAAGAAGTCTACTTTAATACCAAAGCGATACTCTACGAGCTTCAGCAGAATAATTTGCAGGTAAACACAAGAGGCAATAAAAATTGACGCACATTTCCGAATTGTGATATGGGTCTTATTTTATACAACGAAGACACGGGGTTTTATTCAAAACTTTACGGGATTTGTATTTTGGCAAAATGGATGTTTACTGGGAACATTTATACTTACAGGCACGTCATCATGGGTTGACTCCACCCGTATTTGATCAGTGCACGGACCAGAAAACAATCCCCATAACCATCCCGTTTGCTGCCAGCGGCTTCAAAATCTCCAACCCGAACGTGACTGAATTGGAGTTAAAATTTGCGTTTAAATCAAACGAGTTGTACGGCACGTTGGCCTACTCTGAAATAAGAACGTTGAAAGGAGAGGGTTTCTGGGAGCTAAAATATGGTGTCGACACCATCATTTTTGAGGTGCAGCCTGACAAGAAAATTGCAGAGATTTCACAGCCAAAAAATTTGACGGTGCGGTACAACAAAGGAATAGGAAACTGGCACGTGGTAAAAGATAGTTCAAAGCCGTTATATAAAAAGACCGTTTTAGTAGATTATCTGGATGACTACCATAAGTCATTTTATTATTTTTATTTCCAGGTCCATTTGACCTACAAACAGGGCGAGGTACGGTTAACCTCTGGCGCCACATCAGAGTCCCAAGTGTTCCTGGACCACCTTCAACTCTCGCAGTCCATCATTCTTGGTACGTCAGAGTACAAGCCGTCTTCTGGATTCAAAGGGTGTATGCGCCGCATAGAAATAGGTGGAGTGCCCTTGGATTCGAGGCACATTGTCGGGAGCAACGACCAAATTGGTGACATTGCTTTGGACAACTGCCAGTTTATTCACCCATGTCACCGCCCTGACGTTTGTGAGCACGGGGGCAAGTGCAATGTGGAGAATGACAAGGTATCCTGTGACTGTACCCCCACTGGCTACGAAGGGAAACGGTGTCACTTTGCTAAATACAAGCGAACCTGTGAGGAGCTCGCCCTTCTTGGTTACACCGAATCGGGGGTGTACAAAATTGACATTGACGGTAATGGTCCCTATCCCCCTAGTCATGTCAAGTGCAAGTTTGAACAGAACGACTCTAGCGGAGAGACCAAAACTATCGTGGAACATAACCTGGCCAATGAAACGGACGTGTGGAGCCCGTCGGATGGGGACAAGGCAGATTTCAAGTTGGAACTAACCTACAGGGAGTTCACCAGTGAGATGTTGCTCAGTTTGATAAGCCAAAGCGTACAGTGCTCTCAGCATATCAAGTACGACTGCTACAAAGCCCGGTTAGGACTCTTTCAGTACACCAGCTTCAAGTCTGCTGACCCTCGAGAATCAAAGGTGGTCAGCATTGGAGACGCCAGTAGGGGCAGTTGCCCGTGCTCTGTGAGGGGTGAGTGTGTGAAAGGGGAGCATTGCAATTGCGACTCGAGTGAGGACAAATGGCTCAATGATGAAGGCTACTTTACACAACCGGAACGATTGGGAATTACCCATATGAGCTTTGCCGTGCCAAAAAATTTACCACAGGATGCTGCTTCCAGGATAACGTTGGGACCTTTGGAATGCGTAGAAGCGAGTAAGTTGAGTATTTTGTACTTCAGGGAACCGGCACTACATCGGTTTAGGGTCATAAGATAACATGATGTCACATTCAATTTTTGGTAGATACGCAACGGTACGTGGTGACATTCAAAACTTTTGGCAGTTATCTCGAAGCTCCCGGGTGGAAGTCTGGGGATCTGGCGTTTAGTTTTCGAACAACGCGGTCCTCTGCTATTTTATTGTACCAACCGCAGCTTCACGAGAAACACAGTGCATTTTCTGTGTTTTTGACTAATGGTAAGTGGCTTCTTATAGTAATGAGATATTATCAAATCATCCTCAAACTTAAAGGAATTTTAAAATTTCTGGTTTTCCATTATCCCATTAGATAACGAATTGACTTTCCAGTATGTTTTGAGCGGTGCGTCTCCCAAAGAAGTGACAGTCCGTTCCGAGCAAAAACTGTCCAGTATGACCGTATTCGGAGGATCAGCCTCGCTCAAAAGCGACTGAACCACGGGATTCCAGTACAAATTGCGGTGATCCGCAATGATACGCATACTGTGCTCCACGTCAACAAGAACACTCTCAGTAAACCCGTGGGGGTTGCGTTGCTTGAAAAGTACAGTGAAAAACCGTGGGTGAACCCAGAGCTGGAAATTTTCACTCCACCCCGCCCCTTTGCACCAATAAGTCCTTACTACCAACTACTACTTGGTGGATTTGACAACTACGCTTTGAAGCCAGCCGGTAACGTTAGCCATTTTCCGGGAATGCTTGGGTGTCTCAACGGGCTCCAAATTGGCAGTGAGCACATCAAAATAAGTGGCATGGCCAATAACGATGATGTGCTGGAGGGCTGCAAGATGGTTTGTGATGCGACACCCTGTTACCATGGAGGGATATGTTTGGAGGATTTTACTCAGCGGAAGTACACTTGTGAGTGCACCTACACCTCATACTACGGTGAGCACTGCGACGACGAGCGTGGAGTGACCTTTCAGGGGGAGACGAGCATGCGACGCCGATTTAACAACCGGCAGGACGAAGTGCAGGAGGTTGAGGCGCGGTTTGGGTTTACCACCGTGACTACCGGAAATGACACGCTGCTGCTGACCGTGCAAATCCCGAGCCAAAGCTACAGTTTGGTGTTTAGTCTAAATCCAAAGGGGAAACTAATTGTGCGCGAAACGGGAGATGCGTCCGTCAAAGGGGCCACTGTCAAGCAAAACTTCGCGGATGGTAAGCGACACTCAGTGTACTTCCGGCGGACTCCGGAGGAAACAGTGTACATCGTCGATCAAGAGGAAATTCGAGTTAGTCCTTTTACTGCCGAGTTTTCCATTTTCAACATGAACCCGGGCGGGTTCACTGGAGTCGGAGGAACAGGGGGTCCCAACACGAACGTGGGCGACGTCTTTGTCGGGGGAGTGAGCGAGAGTGTCAGCAAACTGCGAAGCTATCAGCGGTTCAAAGGTTGCTTCTCCAACATTTTCGTCCGCGTAAATCAGCAGGAAGAGATCCGGCCGACGGACGAATACATGGGATTTGTCAAGAAGGAGGAGGACGTTATTTTGGACGTGGATAAGGTCAACGGGATAAAGTTGAAGTGTGAGGCGATGGACATACCCGTCTTTAACAGGACGGACCTTCAACCTGTCGACATTCCCAATTGGACGCGGGATTACCCGAAAAAAACGAATAGTGTTGTGGGGAAAAAGGAGACGACCAGCAAAGGCGGTCTCAGTTTTGACAGTGAGTGATGATGACGGAGCACATGATATCAATCAAGAATATAAAAACCGTAATAATTGGAATAATGACCGAGCACCTATGATTTTATTTCTTCTTCAGCCCTCGCGATGATAGTGGCGGTCTTTTTTGTGCTCTTGCTGCTCTTTGTGGCCGTCTATGTGTACAAAGTGAACAAGCGGTACCGACTCCGGAAGCTGTACGAGGATGAGGAGGACGGGTATCCCCCCTACCGCTATCCCCCATACGGACAGAAACAGACAGAAATGCAGTATTTATCTAAAAAACCCTATCCCGATTCCGTACGACTACTTAACAATGGAGCGATGGTGACCGCAACCGGAAATAATCAAACTACTAATGGGAAACCGGCGTTGAAAAACAACTGGGGAAAGAATGTAACTTGCCTTTAATAGAAATTGGATAAGCTTGTGTGCGTCCTTAATATTTGACTGTTTTTTTAACGATTTGGTGAAACACAGGCGCTTTCAGAGAGACACGAAGACACAGATGAGGACGACGAGCCGAAAAAGTTAATTGAAGACGAGGGCGATTATGACGACGAGGAGGAGACTACGGATAACGGTGAGGACGAGGAGTGTGGCAAGTCGGGAGGATCCACTACATCGGATAATCAGGAGGAGGATGACAAGGTATTTTATGGTTTTTTTAATAATCCCAAAGCTTCTTCCAGTGAGGTCACATTGCCCCGTCAGAGTCTTTGCGAGCCAGGTCTAGCCCCTCTTGAAACGCAAGATTTAACAGAGAAGGCAGTGGAGAAGGAGAATGGTCTGGTAGTGAATGGGGAGATTTTGGGGGACGAGAAGGAGGTTGAAAAGCAAGGAGAAAAATAAAATAGACAAGAAATAACGGCAGCACAGCACATGCTCTCAAAAAATCCTCTCCTAACCTCTTTTCTATGGATTGGCGCTCTGCCTAAAGCAATTGTTGTTATTTTAAAACTAATTTACAATAATTTAACCGTTTATAATTAATTGCTATGTTTTGTGCATGTCGGTGCGTCGTGTCAATTTATGCATGAATGAATGTCTGCGTATGATTGCTTCGAAAAATGTGCCATATTATGCTAATTTGTTGTTGTATAACCACATGTGTCATGTGTCGTCTTTTTCCATGTTTCCTTGCCTAACAAATCTTAAATAATGTATACAAACAGGAGGAGGAAGACGAATATGACGAGGATGATGAGGATGCCCAAACAGGGGAAGAAGTGCCCCTGAAGACAACTCCGTGGAGTAATGGGTGTTACAAAATGGATGAGTTCGGCAGTCTCATTTTCAATAATCCTTACTCGTAGCAAAAAAACATGTATGCTCCCCAAAATCAGTTTCCCAAAAAACAAACAATCTTCACCTGCCACACAAGTAAAAGAGTCGCCAAAATCCCAGCCCCTCTCTAGTCAAAAAAAGCCACCAGAGAAAACGTCCCTCTCCTCAGGGTACGAGATTTTCAACCACATCTTTGTGTACAACCCAACTATCCGAATCATTTGTATTTTTAACCGAAAAAATACAAAAAAACCTTCATTAAAAACGACGATGCAGGTTATTATGAAGTACATTGTACATTTTTCTAAAACTATCCTTTTTTACCTTTCTCACATCTGTTACATACTAACAATTTGTGTAATACAACAGTGTATCGCGAGATTAAAAATTAAAACTTTCAATAAACCCTAACTAACTTGATCGAGGCTCAATCACAAGTTTAATTAACTAATTATTATTTAAAATTGCCAAAATAACGTATCTGGTACCACTTTACCTGTGACCTGAATTCACGTAGTACAGAGGTGACGGTTTTTCGGTTAGACCCCTCCTTCAGCAGCATCACTGTAGCAAGTGGGCTAAAAGGTTTGACTTTTCTCCGTTGATACCCTCACAACACTGCAGCCTGTAAACCTTCATACTCCTCCAGAAGTAACGGGAATTTTATGTAATCGTTCTTATAGCTTTGACGCCACCATCTGATGCCTCTGATCAGTCTCCAATATCTGAATGCTTGCCTGTATGTAGACAGCAATTAATTTAATTCTTGGATGAATTTATATCGCACGTTTCAACTTACATGTGCATGTGCATACACGTTGTTACGAGTTACGAGCGACGACGTGATGGAAATGAAAATTAATTTTTTACTTTGCTAGTAATTACCTACTAATGACGTAGCGATGTAGTAGAACGATTGTTTTCCAGGTGGAACATTGGTGAAATGGGTCTGTATCATTATTAATTTCTGATGATAAAATCCCTTTTGGTATCTTGCATGTGGATTTAATTTCTGTCTTGTTTCTTTACTTTCCTCTTCAATTAAATTTGTAAATGCGGCTGTAATAAAAATAAATACGCCTTTCATAGTAATCTTGAGTTTAACAATATAGATCATGATAAGAGTACTTGCTGATAATTAATTGTGAAACGATAACTAACCAGAAATAGAAGCTTCAATGACACGGTGCCTCTGTCTCATGTATTGTTTGAAAGGATGAAGAAACCGCTCCTGAAGAAGATGATCACGAAGACCCTGTTGCTGGTGGTAACCTGGTGCTACGAACCTCGTTAAATAATGTGAAACAATTTGCCACCATTGAGGAGGTACCTGACGATGACGACGATGATGACGATGACCCTGAGAATAACGACGTCGGTGTAGTAAAAGATGGAAAAGACCCGGCCGCCGCAGTGGTGGTGATGCGCCGACCCAATAAAGTAAAAACCGCCGCAGCTGCTGGTGCTACTCCCCCACCAACACCGGAAAATACCGACAAAGAACCCGGTACAGAAAATGACATTTGTAGTAGTAGTAATGATAATAATGACGATAACGCAGATAACATAATTATTAACATTTGCACAATTTAAAAAAAGTATGAAAATTAAATATCGACCCATCCTCATCATTTAATCCGGCTTAATCTTTCAAAGCGCTAAGCGTTAACACCGGCACCTAACGAATCAAATTTTTTGTGCTTAATGAGTGTTGTGCCTAAAGTCTCAGTTAAAAACGTAATTTATAAGTAGCACAACTAAACCTTCTCAGTTGACCGTAATTTGAAAAACATTTGTAACATTTAACGATTCAACGATTCAAAAATGCACTAATAGTAGTACTAATTTTAACTGAAAAGTTAAAAATAATAAACCAAACTAAATAACAATCAAAATTTAAAATTGTCCATCGAGGCAACTATACCTATTAATTATTCACATATTTCTGTGGCACAGGCGCACGGCGCACTACCGAGCATGTTGAAAACCGAAAAAAACTTGCGCGCCATTTTTAAATTTAATTTTTTTTAGAAAAATGGGCGAAAAGCACAGTTGAAAGTGTTTTCAATTTTCACTTTTCTACTTTAAGTCCACCCGTCGCCACTGATTTAGATATTCAATATTTTCAACTGCTGTACTTCTAATTTGCGAAACGATTGGGAAACGCGATAATAAATTGTTATTTAATTACTGGTGACAGCTAAATGTTTTAACACGTAATTGTTGTGGTCAGTTTTTTTTGTTTTCACAGCTTTTCATGTGTGCTATTTTTTTCTTTTTTCTCTTTTATCTGTTTACTTCTTCTGTCGCCATTTAGACAAGTCTCTTCCTAGTTCATCCCGTCCTAACAACAGCGGAACAATATCTCCTGTGTTTATTAGCGAAAATGCACGTACATTTGCGTCCAGTCCCCTGGCCGTTATTGGGGGACCCAGATACGAACAAATGAAACGGTGGAGCAAGGACTCCATTATTTCCCTTGACTAGAGAAAGAGAGAAAAATAATCATTAAACCAAAATAGTAATTAATTCTTGTTAACTAGTTTGTATAATTTCGTAGGGATAGTTGTTAATTTATTTATTTAATTTAACAGTAATTATTATTATTTTACTGTTTTACTTCGTTTTGAAGATTGCATGTTTTTAGCTTAAGGACATGCAAATTTTACTAATAAATCGTTTTTGGTAAAATAATAAATGTTTAAGTATTTCCTTTTACGAATATGTTGTAACGAACAAAACAGTTCAAACATTGAGCTTCTATAAAATGTTACAACGTACTGATATAAAAGTATTCATGAAAGTTAATTATTAATTTTGTAGATTATTAT
>JAHZNE010006153.1:0-30941 GCA_027744055.1 Callyntrura sp. NNG-2020
CTTCTTTGCTATTTGATGTTGACAGCTCTTGATCTTATTGAGCAATCGGATGTCAGCAGACCCGTGTCTGCGTGCAATATTTTCTTTTAGTATGCTCCATCCACCGTCCATTTTTTAAAAATGAATTGAAAACACGGGATTGTTAAGTGGAAAAAAGTGCTTGTTCCAGCTGGAGCTGATTTCTGATGTTCATTTAGAGAACCGTCTAGCAAAACCCCCCTTCCTATCACAGTCATGGGAATTTTCATCTTCTCACAGAAATTTTCTCCCACACACTTGTATTTGATTTACTATAATATAAATACATTTATGACATAGGAAATAATGAGAGTACCTACATAAATGAAATAATGCATTGCTATTGTCAGATGTCGCGTGTATTTATTTACAGGATCGTCCATAATTACCTATCGTTAATTAAAAGTTTTGTTTACATCGTATCCGCATTTCGTACCACTTTAGTAAACAAAGAAAATAAAACAGGATTTTCATAATGGTGTTTTGTAATTCTCGAATTTTCGCCTTGATCAATTCTCCGTATTGTACTTTTCTTTCCATACACTGGTGCTGAATGGATTTATTTCCTCGTTTCACAATAATATATAAATTTTTTATACCAGTGTGGGGCGTTTACAGATAATCAGCTAAAACTCTGATTTCAATACTCTAATACCGTTGCATTACAGGTTAAAACTGTTATCCTATCATACAACATATAGAAGCAACAATAAACAGAATAAAACATCTAAAACTAATTGTTGATTGACAGTTTGCGTGAGTTGCACTTTGTTTGCATTATCCAACCAAAAGCAATACATTTCTTTTTACCGAAGTCAAAATTTTCAGTTGAGAAAACAAATGTAATGTAGACAAATGAAAATATAAATAAAATGACTTTTGTTTCTTTGTGACTACTTCATCTTAGGAGAGAGGTGTGTATATACTTCACCTAGAAAACCTAAGGAAAGGAACTATTTTCCACTTCTGAACTATCGGGGATCAACTACTATGACATACCCGCCATCTCCAGGGATCATGGGACCGCACCGCCTGGTCTACCGACCATCCTAAGTGCATATTGTGACACTCACCCAATTTGTATGGGAAATGCTGTTGCATGCAAATCGCAAATGCACATTGTCCAAATACCGAAAACATTTCAACTTTTGTCAGACAAGACTCCGAGAAAAGACGTGTACGTTGACACAATGACGAAAACAATGTCAACGAAATATTATCGTTACAAAAGACTATGATTTT
Source organism: Callyntrura sp. NNG-2020 (assembly GCA_027744055.1). Taxonomy (NCBI): domain Eukaryota; kingdom Metazoa; phylum Arthropoda; class Collembola; order Entomobryomorpha; family Paronellidae; genus Callyntrura; species Callyntrura sp. NNG-2020. The sequence goes on from JAHZNE010006153.1 coordinate 1,261, forward strand.
ATAAGGTTCTAATAGTTAATTCGACATTTTTGACATTTCAACCAATGCTTTATTTTATGCCATCCTTTGCAATAGTAGTTTATAAGGGGAGCACAACATTGGTTAACATCTGTGCCTTATGCTTTTTATTAAATTAGAACCCCAGACGAGATAAATCATGATAAAACAATTTGAAACTTCATTAGTTCCGGTGCGCCCGCTGTCAGTAAACCACTCCATGGTCAGTGGAAATTGCATTATGCAACTTGTATGTAGTGCCAATTATCACTTTATCACACACGACTTGCATTATCATAAAAAAATACCTCGACGACCTCGACAATGACTAACATATATATTTGTAATCTATGGATTAATTATCTTAAATTACTCACGATTTTGTTTCGGCAAGCTCTCACGATTTACAAGTAAATTTCTACTTTTTTCTTCCAATGAACAAGGAATAAAGATGTAGGGTTTGCTCAATAAGCATTGGAATGCTTTTCCTGCACATAGTCCATCAAACGCGCATCATGTTTATTGTAACCGAACGTGACATCTCTCAATTTTCAAGGAGCATTTCTGCATTTTTTTCAGTCACCGGAGCAAATTTCAAAATTACAGAAAGGCCTTGAAATCATATTGAATTTTAGAAGGAATATTTTCTGTAACTGCATTCGCTTCCACAACTCCTTGGTAAACAAATATACCCCCACAACTACTAGCGTGTTACTTATTGAGTTACTTATCTATATACCTTTAAGTGCATTATATATCATAAAAAATAACAATTGACAAAATATCTATCTGTGGTGGCAAACAATACAATTGTTTCCTTTGTGAAACAATTATGCTGTATATTTAATATGATTTTCCTCGAAAACTAAAAGACAATGCAAATTTTTAGCTATTATTCTTCTCAGCATTTACATAAACGCGCTTTAAAATTGCTTTTAAAATGACGCGTACACGGTGGACTAAACAGCATATATCGCGTTTACAAATTTTGTTAGTTTGTGAGTCACCCAAATTAATGCAAAAGTTTATTTTTGTGAGGTGTAAGCGAGTAAGCATAAAATGGCTGATAGTGATATACCTGACCACTACATTTTTACAATACCATTCATTCAAAAAGACGAACGTTTCAAACAAAAGATATTGGAAAGGCGGGTACTTAAACCATAAAATATGCCACACTACACTGTTATATGCACCTGCACAGTGCACACCAAAAACCAATATTTAAATACAACTACAATTTTTTTACAAAATTGAAAAAGTTGAGTGAATTGGTCTACATGTAATTTTAAAATATGATATCGGGAGACCCATGGTGTGCACAAGTTTATTTTTTCTCGATGTCGAGTTTTTTTTATCCCGATGGTTATTTATTTGAATTTTTGACGAAAATATCCAAACAACGTGACATAAGTTGTAAGTATTTTTAATGTTCAATTGATTGAACCCATAATCTTGAGCTATAAGCATCCTGAACGAATTATTAAATTACATGAAAATCAGCGTTAAACGACGATAAGCGCCAGTATAGTTTATAGTAATAGTAATAAGTTAACTTACAAATTGAAATTTGCTTCCTTTTATCTACACTCCTTTAAGTTAATTTTCTATACACAGTGCTGCAAGTTATTCACGAAAGGAAGCATGGTGAGTATTTATACTTTAAAAATAAAATTTTGTATTATCTAAATTAAACTAACTTCCTCAAACGAAGCTCAAGGGTTTCCTACATTATTGTATATATGTCTTCATGTGTCTATGAACTTGTCGTCAGAGCTGCTTATTATAAGCGTATCATTATCATGTGTACTGTAGTAGGTACGTTTATGACGGTTAGCAGCGTAGAGGTTAAAAATTATTTTGATTAAACACTTCTGCGGGTGCAACTTTTGTAATATATAATTAAATAATATTTTAGATTACAAAGCTTATTTCCTTCCGGCCGGACAAACGTTTTGTAAATGAGGAGGACCTTGAGGGCAAAATGTACACTTGTCATATAAAGGATGGGTTTACCAAGGCAGAAAATCACATCACAATCCCGGTTTACTTCACCATCATTCAGCATAACATTCCCAAGGCCTGTTATAATCGCATTAAATCCCAGCAGCAACATGACAGTAGTCATAAATCTTACCAGTTTCTAGAAAAAATGTGTTTTTATTTGGTGGGCAGTTTGCAGACGCCATTATTAAGTAAACTGTCCACTTCCAACTTAAAAAACGTCGACAGGATTGAATTTAAAGGCCATATTGGCTACGAATGCCCAATATTTGAAATAATAAGTCAACTTCCGGCTTTGCGCAAGGTCAGCTTTTTTATAAATCCGTGTAAACAAGGAACCTTCATTGCAGACTCCAATACTGGCAAGGATGAAAAAATGGAGAACCGGGCCACATGCTCTAAACGCAATCTTTTAGTAACGAATGTAAAATTTGTGCTCGAAAACTGTACGATGGCCACATGTTCGTGTAAGGAATCCAAAGCTGCAAACCATCAGCTCATTCCTGATCCCCCTTCCAATGAATCTTCCATTGAAAATGTCTTGAAGCAGTCTAATAAACAGGAGTACTATATAAAAGACAATTTGGGGAAGATGGTAACTTGTCTTCTCCGAAGAGTGGTAAAGCAATGCCCTAACATAAAACAACTATTCATGGATGTGCCTAACTTCAATGGTGTAAAAGATGAAGTGGAAAATTCAATCAGAGAACTTTTCAGCTTGAAGCCTACCCGTGTAGACTGTTCGAGTGGTAGAGTAAGTAAAACATATTTTCGCTTTATGAGCAAATTAATTAATGGTATTCCATAAAAGATATTTTTACTATTTGATTCAGTTACTAGTCCGGAAGAAATATTGTGACTTGCCGTTTTCGCAAGAGATCGATGCCTCTCCGTTTGACGATAATATTGACGCTTCTGGAAGTTGTCACAAAGAGGAGCAAATAAACGCACAAATGGTAACGTCAAGCGATGAAGATGTGGATGTCGATTTAAATGTAATGAATATAATATAAAGGATAACACATGAAATGATATATGATGTATGTGATAAAGCGACCTAGTGTGTTTTAAAACATTTTACTACAGAACGAAGAGCTTGAGTCGTCCCCTTGTCTATTTGACATGAGCAAGTTGTTAGGTTCCATGCTTGGAATTCCGACCTCATCGTTGCCACCAGGATCATCATCATCATCACCATCATCAACTCCTTGTCCAAGTGACATAAATTACGAGAATAATGCAGAGGAACCACAAAAGCTCAATGACTCCCCGCCGCCGGCGCTTACCACCACTGTCACTAGCGCTACCTCCTTAACTACTTGTAATAACCTTGTGGTAGAGTCAAACCGTTTCGTGGATTCAGTTAACAAAAATAAGGTGACAACGTCATCACATACCTCAACTGTAGAAGTGATTACTTACGCAGCAGCTGCGGCTTCCGCGGCAGCAACAAATACAACATCCACCTATCCAACAACAAATAACTACCGCCATCATCAAAATATTGCACGAGCCAGTGGCACTGAAAATAGTAACTATCATCACAGACATCATCATTTACATCATAATATTAATGAAGGCTCCAGAAGAGCCTTCATTCGCGATGGAGAAGGGTCTACTTTATTGGAAGCTGGTGTGGAAGAGTCCACCAAAAGTAATAAGAAGCCTTCCATTCCGTACGTTGCTGACCTAGGAAAACCAGTCTTCGTTACATCTGCAAGCTGCAAGTCACCCCATAAACGGGGAGTATAAATTATCAACAACATAATGACACAAACAGTTAATTATCAGTTTCTTTGCAGTTAATAGTCAGATATTCTTGATCTATTAACATACCTACGTAATTAATTAAATACAAATATAACCCGTTTGCAGACAGACATGATGTGACGTATGCTGCTTATGGATCTATTCTATTCTGTGCTTTGTATTTTAGTTCATGAACTGATATGTTTACATTGTTATATCATCCTTGTTCAAATATGTGCTGCTCCGCATCACGACAAAATGTTTGTAAATATTCCAATGCTTTTATCATCCAGTTTTAACGATGCTACTTACATTTAGTTCAAATGATTTTAAATACGGCATAATAGCCTTTAATATTTATGACTTATATTGAATTGGGTATAGCTAAAAAAAATTTGTTATTGACTTATTGATCAGCGTATTGAATGAAAGAAAGAGAAGGTGTGAATATCTTACCTTACCATTTTATATTTTGTATCAGTTAATTGACTGTTAGACATGGAATTAGAATAACGTCAAACGTCCCATATCCGTTTCCGCACAATGTTAACAATGGTGTAGTAAAAACTCAAATTCTTTTAGTTTTGGAAAATCTACATTTTCAGTCATGTGGACTATTTTTCGCAAGATTTTTTAACGGATTACAAATATTCCAAGTATTTACCTTTGTTATTTGTTTTGTATTATTTATTAACATGTGACTTAATAAAAGATTTACTGTATATTTTTAAATGTATAAAATAGAGGTAACGGTAAAGCTGGCGTCGTCGGTTGGCAGATTGTTGGGAGTTCTTCCTCAGTGTATTTTTTTACGAAAAAGAAACACAACAAAGCATATTTACGTCCAAGTGGATATGCTCCCCATTAAAACTGATTAAATTTTTGGTATTCACTGTGCAAACGCACTCCCTCTCTGGATGCCAGTCTATCCACACAAATAGATAGTCATCATAAGTAAAAATGTACGAGTACAATGCAGTTTGTTTGCATGTGCGGTCCTAATCTTACTCACACTATGTTCTAGTGCTCCATTCCTTGCGCGTACAGTTTTTGGTTCGCTGAAAAAAATGTGATGTGCGTGAACTTGTACGGAATCAAGGTTACACTCGCTTATTTACACTACAACAGCACATTGTGATTCTATTAACTTCTAATGGTTGTTTTATTCACCGTGTATTTACAGCGCATCATCGTCGTCGTGGTCTATGTATCATATAACAATACGTAGACTACAGAGCATTTGTTATATTCCTCATTCATAGACACAAAAGACGCGTTTTTATGATGTGCGCGAGTAGTAAGAAAACAAGGAAAAATTTAATTTTCAATGTCAATGCAGAAAAGTCAAATTAAACTGATGTTGGTAGAAGAAAAGGTAGACAGGTACATATACACACGCATCTCAAATCTCAAGCCTCTAGCGTAGATATATACCACACTACCACTTCTGCAGTTTATCATGATGAGACGATCAAATTTAATGTACGTTAACTTTTTTCTCTTCTTTTAGGCATATATAAACAAACTTTACGGAAGAGCCATCAACATGCAATCTTACAATAAACTGACGCAAATTATGCATGTGTGTGTCTATTCTAGCTATAATAATAATAATTGTCCCATAATAATACCCAAAGTTTCATTCTATACATATTATTCTGAGTATATCCAGTACGCCTATACTATCTACAACACAACGACACCGTCACCACCGCATTACCAGGCTATGATTACATGATGAGTGTGACTGGATAGTGGAAAAGACTACGAATATTCCATGAGCATTTTTTTATCAACCAAGTTTTGAAATTATTTATTACTTAGCAGAAACTGTGGGATTTTTTACTTCACAAATAGCCAAGTATATTGATGTGTAATAGTAAATAGCATCTCCTACTGGCTGAAAGTCATGTGTAGTTAGTTAGAGTCGTTACGTCGATTATATCAAAATCAGTTTTTTATTTATATTTCAATGCCTATATGATGCTCCAACGATGTTCACTTCATTTCTTGTAGATATGACATGACCACTTTAATACAACGCCAACACGTACAATTTATTTACACAAAAATATTCAACACAATCGGATAGATGTACAATAAAATGTACAGGGCTAGGACACAAGTCAATGATAAATTGCATGCGGCTGCATATTTAACGTAATATCTCCTTCTTGCACCGCGCACCGACTTGTATACGGGAATATGAGATATGTGGTGGAATGATACACAAAAATGACTAATTCGATCTTTCTACTCTTTTTGGTTCCAACAACTCCAACAATTTCGTGGATTTAGTCTACCTCCATAATAGCATGATGCGGTAGCATTTTTGGTGTGGGCTGGTAATTTTTCCTGCGAAGCGTCAGCTATCATCTCTGCAAAGATAATTTTCTAATAGTATAATGGCATGGAGTTGGACACGTTTGTAAACTGTAAACATTACGTACAAAATACATACATCAAGCCATGCGGTAACAACTATCATTATTGCTGTCTTCAACTACTTTGCTTCCAACATTTTTGTTCATTACTGTGTGTGTCTGTGTGTGAGTGTGCACGGCGCCTACTTAGTGTACTAACTTCTTTTTGACTCCACTCCACACACGTTCTTTTGATAAAGACAACGATGATGATTATAATGGAACGTGGATTATTACCAAGTTGTGTGCAGCCTCCATACATACCTACTAATTTACGTCATTTGACTACTATTTAGTTAAAACAATTCTTTGTATTCACATTTGCGTTGTTTCTTCATTTATTTTCAAAACTCCATTGAAACCTCGCCGTGCAGGTGGTGTTGTGGTATTCTGTATGGTAAGGATGATCCAGGTGAGGGTCTGCATTCATTTCTAGTTTTAGGTAAGGTTGCGTTTTTACTGATTGTTCTGTGGTTGGTGCAATATAATAATAAAGAAATCAAGTTACTCACTTCAAGTGAGCAAACAAGCAAAGTCTATACATTTCTGTCACCCGAAGTTATAGACGAGTGTAAAGTGAAATTGCCAATCTGACTTGTTTAAACCCTTCACTATTTTTACATGCTACAATAATAAATAAGTTATCTGTATTTTTTTAAATATGACAACTGATTCGCGCAGAAAACTCTCAACGTTGTAAGGAAACAAGCACCAACAATATACAACCCTACATCAGAAACGATATCCCACCTTCCGGGAGGTATTGCTTTGTATCAAAGTAAAAATAAAAGTTGTACACCTTTTAAATCTATATAGTCTCGTGTTAATTTGTCTCTATTTTTAGTATTCCATTCTCATGTTATTTCGATGAGATGAGCAATGAAATGTGGGTGGTAAAATCAGCGCAGCAACTGCATTGTATGTAAGCATGACATGCATAATAAACAAATAAATTTAACGCACCTACTCACCTTCCTAACCTACACGAACTGCAACTAAACCCAAAGTAAAAACCTTCGCTGTATTAAAAACAAATTCACATTCGTATATATACAATTACAAGAACGTGTATTATTCTTATCGCTATCATCACGCTACAAATTTTTCTAAAACTCCACAGATACTACTACATACTACCAATATCTGCAAACTGCTACTATGATTTCGCAGCTCTTGTAATCAGCGAGTCGTGTACGAGGTACAAGTGTCAAGTGCATTTTTATTGTATAAAACATTTGTGTCTAAACCACGGACGGATATGTGATACATTATGAGCTTCCTGTGTTTTCAACTACGCTTCTGCAAAAATTCACCATTTTTTACCTGCCACTCCTGGCAGCAATAAAATCGTGTTGTGTTTTGTAGTTCGAATACATCATCATCATCATACATCTACATCGCTATTTTTACGAAGTAACACGTTTTTTACGAAGTTTGCAGTTGTTATTCGTTGATACAACAGCGCGTGTTTGTTCCTCATGGTCATTTGAGATATACCCGCTGATGTTACGTGATTCCAGGGAATTCATATTGCTTGCCGTACTGGTATATTTTTAGTTTGTGTTAAGCAAATGTCAAGCTAATTATTGTACTTGTCATTTTTTTCAGAGAGAGAGAGAGAGAGAGTGAAATGAAATGTTCAATGATGTGAAGTAAAACCGGATGCTGCACTTTCCATTACTGTACAGCGATGAGCTCATCTCCTGTATACGCTTTTATCTACGAATGCTTGCTACAAATAGTTACTGTGCGTGTGTGTGCTCACTAGTAGATAGTAGAGATTATTTGGTTGAGAAGAAGTAATTGTAAGTTTGCAGGTACGCAAATAGCAGCAGTAGTGTGACAAAGGAAATCAAAGTGAAATGTATTTAATATTACTCGTTTGTGTACTTTGATACCATACCCATACAATTCTTGTGTTTTCGTATTTATACTTTTAACGTTGGTAAATAAACTGACTCGGTGACGATGTCAGGGTTTGCCCAACAATAAAGGTTGGTCTAGCTAGTCAAATAGTCATTAAAGGAGGATTTAGAAGTTTTGTTTTTTGTGGTGGAAGTGGAACTTTATTTTTAAAATGGAAAAGTTACCGGTTGTGGGAAAGTTAAATTGGCGAGAGTTCATTAAGAGCAAGGTTACTAGTAATCCTGAAAAAGATGCAGCCAAGTTTGGGGTACACTCGGCTTTACTGATTGATCACGTAAGTTGGACAGTTGGAAAGAAAAATTAAGTATTTTTATGGGGTACTAGATACACCACACGCTTTTACTGAGCCAAGTTTGTTAATAAACTGTGAATGTTGACAGATCCTGGAAAACATTTTTTCCAACTTGTCGACAGACGACTTTTCTTTGCAAAAGGTACGCTTGGTTTGTCAACAATGGAACAGGGTGGCTACTCGGCACATGCAGAAGAGGCCCCAACTGGTGGTAGCCGTGCGGAAATACAACTTTTGGAGGTTGGAAGAAAAATGTAGTCAGCTTATTAGACAGCTAAAAAACTTTGCAGGGCAGGATGAATTTGGAAATTTGGAGTATCCCATTCCAGGGCCATTTGTGAGATTCCGGTTATGTCAAGATATTTGGAAACCGGAGCATGAGTGCACGTTAAAAAAATTCTTTCAAGTATTTCACCCGTATCTGGTACATCTCCATATTGAAATCCAACAAGACAGCAGTTTGATTTCACTTCGGGACTATTTTAAGACTATCAAACTGCCCAGATTACAAACACTGATATTCGAAGACTCCTCTGAAAATGTGGAAAAGTTTGTCAATAACGGACGCAACGACGTTGTTCGGGCGTTTTTAGCCGGTTCACCTAGGCTGTTAGAAATCGGTCTACTTTTCCCAAAATTTAAAGAATCTCCCCAAGCTGAAACGGATAAGATTGTAACCAATTTCCTTCAGGATATTACCAGCTACAATGTGCGAAATCTTATATTTAGTGTTAAAATTAGTAACTACCTCCTGACAACTTTAACCGAATTGAAAGATAAGTTTCAACTAACCCACTTGCAACTATTCCTGCAGTCATCAAAGTTTTCGGGATACCACTTAACAAAACTTTTACAAACCCAGCGAAAAACTTTGAAAACATTAAAATTGATAGATATTCGTGAAGGTTGTGAGTTTTCTCTGGAACTTCCCGCTGGGTCGATGTTGAAGCTGGAAAAATTGCATATTAGAGGATGGCACGACTCTCTGCGGAATGTCAAGTTTTCCACCGTTTCTTACAAAAAGGATTTACCAAAGCTTAAAAGCTTACATTTGGACGTTCCTTGTGGAATTCCTGGAAACGGTTTTGCTTGGATGGACTCTTTTATTCCAGTTCATAACGTAGAAAAGGATCAGACAAAGGATTCCTTTTGCTCCGACACTGTAGAGATATTGAGATTGCCAACTGGGTTCAATTGTGTTCATTTTGCAAAGCGGATTCCCTCATTGTTTCCGAAATTGTCCTGTCTCGAAATTAATCTCACGCCATTCAGCATAGCCACTCCGATTTTTGGAAACTTGGAATGTTTGAAAGAACTAAAGATTTTTATACAAGATTTCTCCTTTTATGTCTACGCGGATGCTTTTGCTCCCTGTCGAGCTCTAGATAAAATGTTGACAGGAATTGATGTGGAAGCCCATGATTCCATATTTTCCAAGAAGAAACTTTCTGATATAGAGGAGGTGGACCTGACTGAGGTGCGGCGGAAGCCATCTCTTCTTAGTTTAAAAAGTAAGATAAAAAACATCCACTTATGCCTATCTACTTACTCATATGCAATCCTTCTCTTACTTCACTTCCATTTTCTATTTCATGTGTATGGCAATAACAAAAGAAATCCCCTTTTGTTGTGTTGCATGTATGTCTTTTAGAAAAATATAGCTTATTGTTTAAGTCCATATAGATAAATACATTTAAACCGATTCCACGAGGGAGTTTCATAACCGGCACAAAATTTACATTCCGATGTGGAAAGTGAAATAGGGCAAAGTTCAAAAACAACTTTAGAATTAAGGACAACATAAAAAGTTATAAATGTATTTTTGCTGGCTGGCTTGAGCGAATTGAAGCAAGAAGGACAAGCATATATATGCATGTAGAAATGTCAGTCAAGTTGTAAATGAATGTAATGTATACGTCTTATGAGGAAATTGCTCAAGAATAATGCATATATTCATAAGAAAAGTTCAGGGACACGCTGAGTACGATAAAAAGCGTGTAGATGTGGATAGAGTGTTACAAATTGAGGTAGGAAGGTCCTTTGTCTCCTTGTGTTTGGCACGTTGCCAGCTTGTACCATACAATATTTGACTAGTTTTAACGTTTACTTTTTCACTGGCAGATCTTCACAGGCTGGAAATAAAGGAGCTGGAGAACCGGACGATACCATTGACTGACGTCACCGGTTATTTAGCTTTCCTCCAAATGAAAAGTCTCCGCTTGTTGGATGTGGGATCAACTTTGGTAAACCCCTACACACATTTGAAGATATATGATGCGTATTTACCATTGATGGCCACGACATGTACAGTTTCTCTAGTCATTTACTTGCTTAATGTTCCATTTATGTTGATTTTCATGAAAAAATAAAGATGAGAAAAGACTGCTTAAAGAAGCTTGCGAAGCGGTTCCCAGCCAACATGTCAGTGCACTTGAACAATTGCAAGTCCAGGGGTAAATATAAGGAATACGTTACGATCCAAACTGGATGCGGCTACTCGTCTTCATCGTCTATTTCCGGTTGTTCAATCCAGTAATCTGTGGGAATGGGCTTCTATTATACATTTGTGTAAAATAACTTGCGTACAAAACTGACCTTGCTTGTCTTTTAACGGACGTTTCTTTATCTTCTCAAGAGACTGCTATAAGTTGTAATTATAAAATTATATGTGAACAATCTCCTTATATGTTTCAGTTGTTCGCATATCTCTATATCTCCTACTATTACAATTCACAACAACTACTAAATACAGGCTGTTGCTGCCAAATAAAACGTTATATTGATTGTTAGATTAGACATTGTAAGGATTGATTTGAACTTGTACTGAAATTACATTTAAACTGTTATAAACTTGCTGTTTGTGTATAAATAAATAATAACTAAATAAAAACTAGTTTGCACGTGTGTCCAAGACAGAGACCTGTTTGGTCCAGGTCGGTAATAAATGGCAATGGTTTAGTTCGGTTCAATGAAAAGAATAACAACGTAACCCTAAAACCCTATTCATAAAACAGGTTTCCAAAATAAGTCTTCACTCTCTTCAGTCTAAAGTTACAACGACCTTTTAGTGGAGCCACGAGGTTATTTTGTGTTAATATATTATAGCTCCTAGACGAATCAATTAAAAATGCCCTCTGGTGTATCAAATCAAGTGTAACGGGGTTGAAACCTTTGAAATCTTTGGAGAACAAATTGGCATATATATGCCAAAGTCCCTACGAGTTTCCTACACATCGTATCCCATTGTTATGCTCAAAATACAATATAAAGTGATCGTTCCTCATTCCCATCACATGAAGTTTAAAAACCCGGAAGAGCATAAACTGGAAGTCTCGTAGAGTTTGGGAGAATCCAACCCTGGAATTGGGATACAATATAATCGGTACCCACCCATCACTCATCCGCCAGTAGTTTGTGTAGTTTAGGAGGAAATGTGTTGGACTGCCGGACCCGGACGGTAAAATAGCACAACAGACAAACAACAATTTCTACATATAGCATGTCTTTGTACCCCAACTAATTGTTGGCACTTCTACTTGTCTGTTAGCAGCTCTTGTTTACCACATCATGCATGACAATTGCATCAAATAGCTTTGTTTTGAAAACTGATCAATGTAACTTCACTAATCAAAGGCGTATTTCTTGTCCATGCAAAGCTATTTTTTGGTTTCGTTGTGGGAATCAGCAAGCAAATGAACTTCATTTGTAACGTCATAAATAAACAATGAGACAATGGAGTAATCAAACGTTGTTTGCTACATGGAACATCCACTGTCTTTCATATTAAGACACCAACCTGACTGACGCTGGTTGTAACAATTACGCGTTTTATGCACAACGGTAAACCAATTACTTTACAATTACGAGTCTATTACAGCACCGCAGCAAAAAAGATTGTACACGATCAAGGAGAACGGGTTGGGCACGGACACGTTCCATTCTGATATTGATCATGTATCTCGATCTCGATTCTCGTGCAATTATAACGGAATCAATATCTTTCCTATAGTCGACCAGTTTTGTAATTTTATTAGAGACAATGAAGCCTGCCTGCCTGTTGGATTAGGTAGTTATAAGCAGGTTGTTATTTAAACGCAGACGAAAAGGTAATGCATTGCTTATGTTGTACCTATATATAATATATGCATGTAGACAACAAGTTTTACTCTTCTGCCTGCTGTCACGTAATTTTAAATTTTCATCTTGCCTAATGTCTAATTTTCTTACTTCCGGGTTTTGGCGCATTCCATGGACTAGAGAAAAATTAAACCGCTCATTTTGGTGATAATTATTGTTGGATTATTTGATTGTTAACTTTTTATAGTGGGAATATTAGTAAAAAGATGTTTTGAATATAAAGGTAATCGGTCTGTTTTATATTAAGTCTTACTATAATAACTACTTTCGATTTATTATTACGACTAACGACTGTTTTAGTAGTTGCAAAATGAAAGAGAGATAAAGCAATTTACGCAAATGATTTCAGATGCACATATTTTTTTCGTTTAGCTATGTATATGTAACATGAGTTTGCCGATTAGTAATGCTACAGCGAAAGGTGAGAAACTGAGAATGAATGTTTATTGACAAGATAATTTGATTTAATGCTGTGATTCACTTCACACACATCTTTTTAGAGGTTAACGTTCCTTCAGCATGAATATGAGGTACTAAATGTAAGTGTGAGTTGGAACTTGCATTTTGTATCATACTTTATATTTATACCAAGGTACACTGCTGGCTATTTTTGTTCTTTTTTCTATTTTAGTATAAGCAGACTACCATTGCAGTATAATTCTGGTTCTTATATGCTGAAAAGTTTTTAAAATGTCCTGATGGTATACGTTTGCATGATAAGATGACTTCATAGAGTTTGAACAATGAAACAGACTAGCAACTAGTTTTGTTCACTAGAACACCAACCAACCACAACAACATTAAAGTACAGCAAAAATTCGTTTATTTTACACATGTGCCTTGTACTACGCTTGATTGCTTGGATAAATGACATCATTTGATTTAAAAATTAATGTAGAAGAATACACCAGAACTAGAAATAATAATTAGTGTAAATACAGTCATAATGTAGCAGTAGCACGAATATTCCACTCTTCTATATTATATACTATGAATACATTCGAAAATTGGCGACAAAACGTAGTAAGCACTTTCAAATTACAATTAATAATTATAAACATGATCAAATACTGACTGACTAAATTATTGATTTAGACGTAAATACACTAACTTCTATATACCAGTATATATAAGAACGTTCACCAGTCTGACAAGTATCACTAAATATGGGAATTTACTAGAAGTAACAGTTTTTCATTTTAACTGATTAATAGGATTTTTACAAAATATACTTTTACATTTTAAGCATAGCTAACCAGCTAACTTGAAAATATTTAAGGTTTACAGCAGCGACTCTAATCTGTAAAAATGTATGAGCGAAAATGATAATTAAGTAATCGAAAATGACATTGACAATAAACAAATTATCCTTCAAATGGTAAGTCGTCTCCAAACGCATTTAATACAACGCGGCGTATAGCCTCCAGATCAATATCTTCATCTTCAGCCACGACAATTCCCGCGTTGTTATCCTCCTCAACTAAATTCATTCCTGCCAGTAAAACTTCTGCTCTAATATGACGGAGCAGAGGAGCATCAGCATTGGGATTGGCAAGGTCTTCTCTTTCGAAGAGGAACCTGTTACGTAGCATGTACTCTACGTCCTCTAGTCTCAAGCCTAGCCTATTTATTTCTGCAAGATGCATTTCTGGCAGTCGATCCGGTCCCGCGTCCCCTGCGGCTCCGGCAATAGGTCCTCCATCATCCTCTTCTAAAAGTACCCGCATAGGTCGTTCTTCCACAAGGTTTTCTCCCTCCGCAACGACATTTTCATCTTCCGGTTCCACTGCGACGTTTGGAACATCAACATCTCCTTCTACATTGGCAGGTTGACGATTACGACGAAGTCTTAAAATGTTTCTTTGCATTTCCAAAAAATCTTCAGGTTCTTCTGCCGCCGCATCCTGTATTTCTCTTCCATACAGTCGACGAAATTGCTGTAAACCCATCCTTAGCAAATTTCGCATAAAATCTCCATTACGCCGTAAGGCTTCCCTAATACGAAGTATTCTAAGTCTGTTATTTTGATCTGGGGGTAAAAACGCTGCATGAGGAAATCCACGATCTCTTAGATCGTCATCGGAATGGTCTTCAAAAAACTCTGTATCCTGCACATGATACTTGGAATGTGTTGAAGTAGACGTTCCCCCATACGCAGTCGTAGTAGCTTTCCTTGTTTTAACAATGCCTCGATCAGGGTTCGATACCAGCTCCTTTGGAGCCGGTTTTGTCGTAGTTTGATTTTCCGTTGGGGTTTCAGCTACCTTCAAGGTACCCATTAGTTTTTCACCAGCGTAAAATTTGCTTTGTTCTGTAATTTCTGAACATTCTGATACGTCTAGGAAGTACAACTGTTTATGGAATTTGTCAGTTACAAAAATGACTCCGGTATCAGTAATCTGAAAAAATGTATGACAAGTTTTTCAAATTAATTTAATTTAACACTTTAGCTTTTCTGCTATTATTATTGGGAGCTAACTTACCAGTGGAGAGCCTATTGTTAATTCTTTCAAATTCTTGCAGTCCACTAATCCGAGGGCAATGGAGGCATCTGAGATTTTGGGGGCGATAATTGAAAACTTCCTCAAGACTATGGGGAACAAACAATAAAATATGTGTATACACCATCAAGACAGAAACATCGCTAATCGCTATCAATACGTAATACGTAGTGGGTCACTTAATTGTTTCTCTATTTATACAACCATCACTTACACTGTAGACTTCCAATAAACAAATCACGTCTGTAACGTTCAGCTTGCACCACAATAAAAGTACTGGTTTCCACCATATCATTGCAAATTTCCAATGGTATTCCTGTTAAACCTTGATCGGTACAGGCGGCTTTTAAAAATTCCACATCAGAAAGAAATGGAAGATTACGATATATAACTCCCAGGCCATCGTCATCGACGCCATGTAATCGAAGGCAAGTTAAATAAGGGAAGCACCGCGATATTGACTCCAGGGTTAATGTTTCAGCAATTGTAAAATTAGGTGAGGTTGAAACAACCTTTAAGGTTCTAAGACTGTGATCCTCGGTCTTGTTACAACCGACAATAGATGAGCCACCGTACGATCTCTTAAATCCAAATGGAATTGTCTTGTCTGGAGTTGATGTGGTAAACTGCAGCTGTTGTAGTTTCGGCAACTTTTGAACAAAATTAATAGAACCTTTAAAGTTGGCCATGCTTAAAGATTTTAAATTCGTCAGTACTTGGACACATTCTTCTGGTTTCATTAAATTGTTTTGGGACAAGAAACTTTGATAATTTGTGAACAAATCTGGAAATGTTATTTTAAGCTCTGAAAGTGTTGGACGAAGGGAACAGAGAAGATCTTTGAACGATGTTGCTTTAACTCCATTCGCCAGTGAGATGTGAAGGCGTTGGAATTGAAACTGTTTCGTTGCCAAACCCTCTAAACCTTCGTTGGACAATTCCAGATTTAAATTTAATCGTCGTAAATTTGGTAAATTGACATCGGGGTTTCGAAGAATGTCTATCAGCACAGAAGACACCCTTGATTTTACAGGTCCTGTTTTAATTGGGAGAAATTCTATAACTTCCAAGTTAGGCAAAGCTTTCAACAGATCCGTCAGACGTTCGGTAGCAACTGCTGGAGACGATGGGATAGAAGATAAATGTAGTTCCTTGATCGTAGAAATGGGAGTCAGCTCCGTCCGGGTACGTAATAAGTTTCGCGGAAGATGTCGTAAGGATAGTTTCTCTAACAGGGGCAACTTTTCTTCAAAGACCTCAAAAATGTCACGCCAAAACAAATGTGCTTGACGAAACTCTAAACTTTTGATATGCGGCCCAAACAGCCCCCAGAATTCTCGCAAACTTTCTTCAACAATTCCGGTGAAATCTTGGATACAAAACTCATACTGGGCATGTGGGAAATCGGTTGTATTTCGCATAGCATTATTATACACTCTAACTGCATCTGCATCCATGAACACAACCAGCCTTTTGTTTTTCAAAACCTTGCACGCCTCCGTGTTCCATGCACGGCACACTAAACGACAGGCTTCTACATCTTTTGCTGGTAAATGATTTAAGATATCTTGCACGACCTACAATTAAAATTACCATAATATTAAGATTAGTTATCACTATCACCGTTGACAGTGTGTAAAATTGGGAGGATCTGAAAGATTTCTTACATCAGGAAATAAAAGGGGGTGAACTCCTCCTTCCGGCATCAGTTCATCATCACTTACACTAACATCTTCATTTTTCTTATGCTCCACATGATGAACTTCCTGGATATTTTTGGGCATCTCCATCTCTTGCTTATTAACTGATTCATTTTGTGTTGATTCTTTTGGCTCGTCGGTGGACGACGCACTTGATGACGATGATGACGCATGTTCCCCATTTACTAGACCAAATGGGCACAGTTCGCAGTGCCCGTCCGCTTCTACTTCCATAAAGTCGAGGTAGTAGCCTGGAAAATTCGCATCCATTTCTTCTCTTAACCTGTAACGAATGTAGAATGTAAATTATAGCTTCTACGTTAATAAACTAAATTAAATTGTGTAACAAAACAAATTATTTCGTTTCAATTTTTTACCCGTCCATAATAATTACTGAAGCGGCTTTCTTCGAACTTTACCAGAGAAGCTCATTCACCTGATGTTGTGGTTTCGCCTTCGCCTCCGCCAGAATGTGTTTCTTGTTTAATGAAACCGATAAAGGCTGTTGATATTCAATATTACAAATCCTTCCAAGCGAAATCTTTCAGTCAGTCTTTGTTTCAGGTATCGTAGTAATGGGTAGTAGCAGGAGTAAATTTAAAGTAGTTGCAGGTAGGTTGGAAATTTAAGAGGATCATCAATTCGTCAACCCTATGATCGTTACAAACATGAAAAATATTAAGATTAGAGATTAGATAACTAAGTGAGGTGATAAAATTTCTCTTAGATAACTATTGCCATAAATTTAATTTGTATATTATTCAACACTCTTCTATCATCCATGCACCCCCACCCCACCTACACGTAATAACTCGTAATACTCTAAACTAACTCGTTTTCTATTTAAAATTTTTGTATTTTGAACATTTATGTTATTGTTTGTGTTAAAAATATTTGTCAAAATTGATCAGGGGATCATGATCATCCGATCATCTTTACATTGACAACTTACATTGGTAACCAGTAACGCTAAAAGTCATTTCACATACTCATCGTTTCGGAGCAACTCTTGTCTGAACTCTGAACTAACTTACAACTACACGTTGTCCAAAAAGAAGGAAGCGCAGCGTACTACGTAATCCTTTAAACTTTACTCCCCAAACTATAACTTTTACAAATTTTATAATGCAAACTAAAATGCATTTTCGCTTACCTGATTATTAGTTAGTTTGGTGACTACATTCAAGACGTAAAGATATAAACTAAAAATTTATCCACCAACACTACCACTTCACTGAATGGTGACACACACACATACACTGTCAAGTGTCAACAACAAATAAACAGCAGTTTGTTTTATTTCCTTTCGAATCTTGTCCAGTTGTGCCAGAGGGGCACCCGACTTCACGACTGAAGTTGCTGTTACCGACAGCCAAATACTGATAAAAAGTGGTATGTTATATTACGTTAGCTGGATCTCCACTCACATTGAGCGTGGCCCTCTAGTCTCTTCTGGACATGACATTCAAGTCAAGTTTAAGTTGCATATTTTTATCGTCGTCCGAATCCAAGGAAAAAATCACAGCAATAATGAGATAGATAGGGTACATATAGTCCATGTGGTGTGTGTATCTTGGGTCGTGTGCGAAACATTGGGGTAAGTAAATGTGTAAAAGTAGAAAAATGTGTAACTTCTTCACGTTGCTGTTGCTTTTTACCACTCAATTAATAAATGTGACCATGGCCAAACCTTTGAGCACGGACTCTCTTTCGCCTTGAGAAGCTTACACATCATCATCCGATACCAATTTCCCGATCCAACAACAACAGCAGCTCATTCCCAACATTCTTTTTCCGTTTCCCGTCTTTCACAAATGGTAATAATATTTTTTCCTCTCAACTCAACGCACATAATCGTCTGTGATTTGTATTCTTCGCTATTTATTATTTTCTACACAAGTACAGAGGCTGGTCACGACCAACAGTGTCGACGGCGGCGATATGCAATGTTCTGTTAGTCGTCGTATCAAGTACAAAATATTGGTGGGTTGCTTTAATACGGTTGATTATTATTATGATTTGATTACATTTATATTTTTACGGTATTAAGCCTAATGTTATATTTTTATGTACATACGACGAGAGGAGGACTGCCGCTGATGTTAGTTTATTTGGCAGAGGGGGTATAAATGTGTAGATACATTCTCCCGTTTCTCTGCACTTGCATCACGAAAATACTCACGTTTTATATCATTTCTTTTTATTCCTTGGTTTATCCTCATCCATTTCCACCAGAAGAACATCCATAATAGGTATCTATTATCCACCACCACCACCACCCTCGTAAAATTAAGTATACATGTATGTTACTCTTACTCTCCGCTCTCTATTCCGTCGTCGTCGCATGTTTTCTTGTTCCTATATCAAATGAACCTACGAGGTGTTCATTTTACCCATCGATCCAAACAACATAACATGGCATACCACAGGAGGAGTATCATCATCGTTGTCGTCATTTATCGAAGCATACATATACACACAGCAGCAAAAGATCGACAAAAATGGGAAACCTTGAGGAAAATGAATGAACCGCTTCTCAAGTAACAATTTTTGGTGAGTAGTGATACCATCTTCGCCAGTGCGTTGCATAAGCAGTGAACATGTTGGTTAGGTTAGGACTGTCTACTATTGCATTCTACTTTCCTACATGATAGTATCCACCATACACACACAACTGTAAGCAGTGTAGGTGAATAATAATATTTTTAAGGGAAGCTTTTTGTAAGTGGTAGTGGTAAATACCATCTTTTGTGAAACACTGCTTTTTCTTATATGCAATTGTACAGGCAGTAGCAGCTTGTCTGCTCTCACGTTTTGCACTGCTTGCGTGCTGGCGTTGTTGTTGTAAGCAAAAACTGCGAAACTACACGAGATAAATTGACAGTGATAGTACGGCGATTTGGTCAAACCCTTCCCCGTGGCAGTATGCATTTCTGCGATGTAAAATGAAAAATGTGTTTTGTATGCTGTTGGTTTTAATAATTGTTTTATTCCTGCTGCATGCTCTGCGGCTATTCTACATTCAATTTCGTACAAGTTAAATATTCATACACCAGCTCTTTCAAAGTAGGGTGGAATGTTTTAGTTCCTATTTAAAATGTTTCCTACGCGTGTGCGTGAGATAATTGAAACTTAGGTTTACAATTCCATGTAATCACCCCGTGTAATTTTCCAGAGATAAGCAATGGTTTGATTAGTTCGTTCAATTGAAATGAAAACCGCCTGCTGCTTAGCATTTCACTTTGAAACTAATTACATTTAAACGCATTAGCTACTGCTACTTCAAAATCTATTGAAAAGTTTCAGAAGCCCAAGTAAAAAATGAGTCGGCAACTCTTTATATCAATTAAATACGCGATGCATTTTTGCATCAAATTTGTATGGCTCGGCAGCAGCAACATGTAATGTCGTTTTTGTTCAAATTGCATAGTTCATGGATGCTTTGTTGCACGTTCATGAAGTTGGAAGTGTTTTAACTTGCCAATACTGGCTGACAATGACATGATGTATAAAAATTGAACAATGTCGGCAATTATCTACCAATGAAAATTAAATGAGCCAGCCAATGCATCTGCTAACTGTCATAGTCATGATTCATGATTGCGTAAAGCTGCGTATGCGTCAATAAAATGCATACAGCACGAAGAGCATTCAACATGATATGAAAATGAAGTCTTGTCATTTTTTGCGATTGCAATCACAATGCATTGGGGAAAGAGAGAGAGAGAGGAGGGACGATAAAAACTTTTGTGAAAAACGCAAACGTGGTGCCTAGCTATGGCTGTATAAACTATACGTATCTGTATTTTATATTGTAAATTGTAAATGCAATCGTTACATTACAAGCCTCGTTGGAGCTGTACCTTATTATAACTGCTTGTTATGCAGCCGTTAATTAGCCGTTAAAGATTTCGTTCAAGAAGTTAGTATCTTAATATCGTATCGTAAAACGTACCATTAACTGCATTTATTCCACTACAGCTAATGTTCTTTTCATCTTTTACTAACGGACCAATTAAAGCTTCTTTTACTTGCCAGTTTCGTCATGTCAAGATGATACCTGCAACAACAGCTAGAACTTGTACTGTGTGCGTCTGCGATCAAGTCGTTTATAAATTAATGGATGAGACTCTGTTTACACGATATGGGAAATATTTAAGTGGCCTTGATGTAAACATTATAGGTACACAGCATTTGTACTGTCACTGTGTCGTGCTTAAAGCAACTCACTCTTTCTAGTTTGATAAAAAATGTTTTGCTTTATGATGTGCCTTATGGAATGGATCATTCATATCGTATAACAAATGACACAATTTCATTAAAATGTATAAATACTTAAATTTATCATTTGATCAAGTAATCAGAAAAATGTTCAAATTTTGTGTTATAAATAGTTGTAGTAAGTTCCCTGTTACCAAAAGCTATGTTATATTTTGTTTCAATATAAATTGCGAACTATTTGAGGGAACAAGACAAATTACTGATCCATATTATGACTCAAGCCATTTGCTTGATTTGTTTATGTATAATTTTTTTTATCCAAAACGATAATGGATTGTACGGCTAACTGAATTTTGTGATGCTTTGAAATGTTCATTTTACAAAGCTAAACAGAATAATTGACAAAGGTGTTATTAAATATTTTGTGCTTTGATTATTGAGTTAAAAATAATTTGGTATTGCCCAAATGCAAACTTATAAGAAACTTCTCAGGCGATAAGGACAATAAAGCGCCTTTTGCTCTTTCAACATTTTTGGCATTTGGGTCGCTCTAGAATAAATGTAATAACATGAAGTAGACTTCGCGTAAAACATTTACTTGGAAAATGTACGTTAGTACAGATAGGCTCTAAAATGTTACACGCACACGCATGTTGATAAAAACGTGCAGGTAGTTCATTACCACCAAAACAATTCGTAGCCAGAATTACGAACATCCACATGCTGAAGCTGCATTAATCGTGCAAAAAGTATCAATAAAGCGCAGTGGGTCAAGTATCAACGATCATCATGTGGCACCATTAGGGTGAAGGAAAAGTCTACGTCACTATTATTCCTTTGTATGCTCAAATGCTCAATTATTGCAAATTGCAATTGTGGAAACATGCTATCACAAACAATGCTCTCCACTACATATAAAGACTTAAAGGGTCTCCGTAATTGTCTACTATTCTCATCATGTTACATGTCCTATCCATAGTCTAGGATAGCAGTAGAACTTGGTTATCGGAAACTGATAATAGGATGCGATGGACTGAGAATTTTCATGACATCAATTTATTGTACTCTGGGGTGTAAAGAAGAAAACATAGAGACGGGTATCACCACTAGAAAACAGGAATATTTTTGAGAATATGACAATAACTACTTTGCAGCACTAAAACTAGTTTCTACATCTCCAAAGCATACATACGCAAAACGTGCGTCGTTGTGTCATCAACGTAAATGCTGTTCATTGTAGGTAGGCGTGTTAATTGAGTTTTATAGTTATATAAAAAAAAATAAGGACTACTTTCCAGTACTTGCCTTCATTTAAAGGCTAAAATCGGTTGTAAAATGTCTACCGTCGATAGTTTATCCAACCGTGAACATGATTTGCTAGAACAGGTACAATATTTCTACATTAATGTGCTACTGTGTCTCGACGTGCTCTATCAGATAATTTACTTTTAGAATTTTTTTGAGACTTTTCTGTATTGTAAATTTTAACAGCTAATAGACAGAACTGGGGATCTGGACTTCAACAAAGGAACAATTGTACGATTTCTCAAAGGTTAGTTACATGTCCAAATTATTGGAACGGTCAGGCATACATTTTCATAATTTCAAAATTTTGTGATACTTTTATCTGCCGTGTATTCCTTGTTAAGTTGATTGAAGGATGTTCGCTGTTATTTCCTTTTTTTTACTTTTATTTGTGTAGCGAGAAATTTTAACGTAAACAAAGCTGAGTCCATGCTTCGCGATGTAAGTAAATACCTCTGTTTTAGAAACTAATGAAGATTGTTTTAATTGCATATACAACTCGCCCTTTTCTGTTTCGGATAGGTTTTTGTTTTGTGAGTGACGCGTTTGGTTTTTCTAGACAATAGAGACAACCGGTTTTTGGGAGTGCTGAATGAATTTTATTTTTCCCTTATATTTTTTTAAAACGTTTCTAGTCAGTCGTGTGGCGCAAAGAAAATGAACACAGATATTTTGGCAGCAGTTTCGAGTATTGGGAGCCACCACCAGAAATCGCTGCTGGATATGATATTTACTACTGTGGAAAGGATTTCGAAGGTCGACCAGGTGGGTCCCTCTATTATCATCTAAGTATACTTGTGGTATACGATTGTTAATCATGATTAGCATCATAGTCCTCTGAGACAAGGTGCCTGGAAACTGGAAAAAACATTTCCCTTTGATGACGATGATGCCGATGATGGCCATTGGCCAATGCAAAAAGAATGGCATAAAAATATTGTGGACCAGTCATTCCAACATCAGCATCATCATCACGGGTCCACCGTGCAAGATACCTTTTCCAGACCCACTATTGCACAAATACTATGAAACTACTGCATGGGTTTTCTCCTGTGTATGCATGTACATTTGTACACTTTTAAATTATGGGAAATTTGTGCAATGATACTACTGTATAATGAGTAAATTTTTTGCTTCTAAAGTTTATTTAACCTGGTAATGCGTTTTAAACGTAATAACCTTGAAAGGGTTTCAAGATTATTAGGAAAGAAAAAAGAACTTATGCTGCGCTGTGTACGACGTCATTTCTTTTACAAAATTTTAAAATGTGTTTCATGTCATTATCCTTTTTCAGTTTACTATGCTCCTTTGGGAATGTGGGCAAGCGCTCGAGACATGTTTGAGAAGGGACTGGAAGATGACTGCCTCAGATTTGCGGGGAAAAGCATGGATCAAGTTCATCAACTCCTTTTGACGACAAAGGATCAGAATTTTGTTTGCATTGTAGACAACACTGGAGTTACCTTCCGCAAGGCCTGGTACGAGACTCAGAACTATCAAGGTAAGATGAATCACGCTTTGTGGATTTGTTTTCTCAAGCACAAGTGTAGTGCGTTGTAACGGGTTATATTAAGAAATTCTCCCAACTGCACGCAATAAACTAAATAGCGCTTTCGTGTTTTGTGTAGGTATTCAAGATCTCATTCGGCTATTTCGCGAATACGAGGCAAACTATCCAGAAACCTTGCACAAGGCCTTTGTGATAAATAGTACGTAAAAACTACACAACACATTTGCGATAGTACCATATGTTGTATGTGTATATATCTCAATATTCTCAATTCATGTTTTTTTGTCTATATGGGTTTTTTTTATTAATACCCTACAGCCCCAAACGTCTTCTATTGGGGTTTCAACATTGTGAAACCTTTGATGACGAAGCATACCCTTTCAAAAATTAATTTCTTCAATGAAGATGAAACACAATGGCTTCCTGCTCTACATGATTATCTTCCTGTCGAAGCAATCCCACCACAGTTTGGAGGTACTTCAGAAATGAAGCCCATGTGGCCCTTTAAAAAGATGATTGATGACATGGACATAATGTCCTCGGACCAATAGATGATGAGACGATGTTAAATATCGATTACGTGTTCGTCCATTCTAGAATTTTGGGTTTTCAAAAAAAATGAGTGTCGTTGGATATATGGATAATGGAATAACTAAACACATATATAGTTTACTTAATGTTGCGTGCCTTGTAATTGGAGTTTTAATTAAATACAACACGAACTCTTTCCACGTTGGTTCTTTCCTGGTAGAGTTGCCAGGAAAAGTCTCTTTTACGGACGGACCACTTGTATTCGTTACATTCTTTGGAGGATTTGGTCGCACCATAAACTTTCCATAATGTTCGTGGTAATACCCATCCCTATCAAGATTCCCACTCTCAGTAAAAGTTTCCCCACATGTTATAATTAGTCTTTACTCGAGTTTCGCACTTTTCCCAAACCACTTACCTGTAGATTAAATCTCGTTGATAATTCTCCAATTTATCACGATATGCGCTTAACAACCTTTCAAATGGATCTCGCACAACCACGAATGTTTTGGAAAATCGCATTTTGTCCAGCATGACATTATTGGGCAATCTTGGATAAAAATCTCTTAATAATGAATGAATCCTGGTGTTATTACTTTTTGACCCAGCTAGACGAAGAAAGAGCTTCGTTATTGTTGTAGACCCCGCCTTGGGCACCTTGCACCATATTAGTCCTTGTTCTGTCGCTGGATTCTTGTAGTAATAGTGGTAGTTCCAATTAATACTGCGGAATAGAGGAATGCACAGAAAATCTCAGGGCGAATACAAAATTGAATGCAGATAAATGTATCCGATATATACCATCACAAACCTGTCACGCCGAGCTAACTTGGTACACAGTTTTGGGGATTGCTTTTTTAAACCAAGAAATCTTTTTGTCGACAACCGAAGGCCAACGCCTTCTGTTTTCCCCAAAATCAAGAAACCACTGATAATTGTAACGAATAAGATAACGAAGATAATAATTAAAATTTGTTTAATCTTGATGGAATGTGGTAAAAAGGTTGGAAATTTCATAGCTCCATGTAATTGAGGAGTAGCTTTTCACAAAAGTTTCACCGAAAGTTTCACAAAAGCTGTGTTCATCGACTTAATAAACAGTTAGACACTAGCAAACATTTCCTCACAAAAACTTTGTGAATGCAACTTTATTTCCATTGTAAAAAGTGACAGAAAAAAGATAATTATATATGTACTTAGCAAATTTTTTAAACTTTATAATATACTGACAGCAAAGACAAAAAGGTTGCTAATTCAGTACAACATTGTAAAACATTTTAATTTTCACTTGTCTTAAATCTATCAGCTACACTATTATAGTTATATTGCCTAACACAATATTTGAATTTGTCGACGATATTTAAACAGTGTATACATGGTTTAGACAACGAAACGACGACGGGTAAAATTACCACAGAACATTGATGCTAGTTACGTGTAAATGGGTTCATACTAATCTGCAATGCCAATGTCTGTAATACAAAAAAACGTTTTACCGTTACAATACTCTCTAGCTTGAAACAATTGAATTTGGTGAGGTGGAATCCCCTTTAAAAATCACATCATATACGATTCGTGTGATTGTTAAACTCTTCTTGTAAATCTATTTTGCACAAATCCTTCAAACAACGGGTTATTCACTAGTTTTGAACTACTATTTGCACGTTCTCTCGGTTCTTCTAGAAAATCGTTGTATTGTTTTGGTGAACCAGAAAGACTGTTTCGTTTCAATAACTGTACTTCCCCATTAGCCTTGCTTAACGAATGTCTTTTAAATCCTCCTATTCCTGTGACAGATCCACTAATACCGAGAAAGTTGTTGGCTACTAATTGCATTGTATTAGCAGACGCACCCATGGCGTTTATAATATCAGGTGTCGAGGTACTTCGCTGTGATGCGAACCCATCATTTACTCGTAGAAATGCACCGTTCTTTTTCATTTCTGGTTCCACTAAAAACCGGCCGTCACTGTTGCATGGGTGTACGACAAGGTTACCAGGTTCGTTTTTGGCGGATGAGCCGGATATTTGCAGATTATTGATGGATCTCGAGAGACCATTAGCTTTAATTTTGTTAAATGTCGAAACCGCTGCAGAGGAAGAATCGTGGCCTTTGTTTAGATGCTCATTACTCGGTAATTCCAGTCCCATCATGGTTCCATTTAGTAGCTTTTGAAATGTTTTTAAAAGTCTTGGAAAATTTGGTCGTTCCATCATATTTGGGTTGAGAATCGATTTCATCATTAAAAGGAGTTTAGGAGAACAATAGGGTTCTACGAGATGTAATGGAGTGATTCCTTGTACGATCATGTTTCTGACATCCTACATAAAGGAGCAAAATCAAGTCATTAAAATGACCAATCAGTTTCCGGGTTTAGTTTTAATTTGAATTAAAATTCAACCCTTACACGTTGTTTGTTATCCTTGCCATAAGGTGTCAGTCCTTGGTTAAAAATCTCATGCATCAACACACCAAAACTCCACACGTCTGACTCGAAAGTGTAAATTTGCTCAACAATGCATTCTCTGGCTGCGTGTCGATAAGGGAAAATTTTTCCGTTTAGCTGTAATGTTATTGAGAAAATGTAGAAACAGCATTGTGAATGTGTGTATATTAAATGCTTGTTGTCAGAATTAATTCATTAAAAGATAAAGTACCGCGTAAATTTCTTCATCCTCATTTGAAAGAAAACTGGATAAACCAAGATCAGCAATTTTTGCGGTTTTGTCACTTAATAGGATATTCCTAGCGGCTAAATCTTTGTGGAGTACTTTATGACTGTGGAGGAATGCCATTCCAGAACAAATGTCTCTACAGAAGCGTATCAGTGTCTTCTGTTGTTAATTAAAATTCAAGCAATGTAACATTGAGTTATTGTGAAATTTAGTTAAAAACAAAATGAAGACACAAGTTGTCCATAATAATAATACCAAAATTTCCGTACCTCTCTGACACTATCATTCCTAATAACATATTCTAGCAGATTCCCATCTTTCATTAACTCAAAAATCAGCCAGGGGAGCTCTGAAAATTAATTTCATTTGAGTAAGTTCGTATAGTAGTGTAATAACTATGAGGGGTGGGGGTGAATAATAAATGGATCAAAACAAAAATACTCTAAACGGCACAGGGGAAATAATGTAGATGAAAGATCAGCAAAATGGTAATTACCATCTTGAACGACTCCGTGTAATTTGACAATATTTTCGTGATCTAGAACAGCCAGCTTCAAAAGCTCTTCGTACGCTGTATTCTTTTCATGTTGTGTTACTTCTCCTTTCCTTAGTTCATTATGAAAAACTTTCACTGCAACGGGTTTGTTCCAGTCGTAAATGCTCGCTTTTGTGGATTATCAAAAAATTAATAATAATTTTTTTTTACAAATCGGATCAGATACTGAATTTCTTTTCTCAATTTAATTTCTAATAACGTTACCTTTATAAACTTTTCCAAAGGAGCCACTCCCAATTTCTCTTCCTAAAACTATTTTTTGCTTGTCAAAAAGCCGAACTTTTATGCTTTCGTCAGACATGTTATTTACCAAAAGAACTCACAAGAAGCACTTTACTTGTATTGAAAAGTGACAACAGAAAACGTAAGGGTTGATTAAATTTACATTACTGTCTCATACGTCTTGAAAATGTTACTTCTAATTCCACCTATTCCAATTATGGTCACTTAGCTTGCTTACGTAACAAGATACAACGATATGAAAAAATGTTGCCGTCACATTAAGAATTGTTGCTGATCAATTAAACATGAACACTTACTGATTTAATAATAAATGTCCATTTAAGTTTCGAGGTTTTCAGCAATATTAATGGGGCTTTCGAGTTGATAAGAAGGAATATCCAGAATACGTTCGGAATTCGGAAGCATGCATGAATAAAAATGCTCAAATTCTGTTTGTGACGAACATTTATTTGCGCATGAATGTTTTAATAATTTTGGTATGTCCAAACATGCAATATTAATTATGTTATACCATCATATAACGTACGTGGCAAATTACTGAATTGGTATAATACATGTAATCTATCATTATATTTACGGACGTTATCTATCACCGTGATCGATGACATGTTGACAAAACTAGAATAAAGAACGACAGCCTTTATCAATAGGAAATCACGGAACATGTACTCAGAATTCACGAAAGGCGTACGTACGGACATCGTGAGTAAAATAAAACACTCTCATTTCACTTACACCCGCAACTATACCGCTGTCAATCAAGGTTCAAAGACTATCGATAAGCACCTAATACAACCATGTATTTATAAAATTGTATTTATTTAAGAGAAACATTGTGATGTGATTCTTAAAAAATGTAGGAAATCTACCCAATTCCACAACTCTTCTATCTGCTTATTTCTCTTCAAGATGACAATGCCTCTCTTCCTTGTTCCACTCGTTTGCCGAGTTTATGTGAATATTTGCACTAAAAAGGGTTTTATCTTTCCCTGACCTGTGATTGACAAAAATTGCGCATCAGAGACGGGTGTATACTCATATAATATCAAATTAACAACCGGATGGTTGATGACATACTCTGATATGTGTAGATAATGTTCATTTCTCTGACTCATTCCCAAAATTTGGGAAACGTTTGCTGCAATTACTGTTACTCATGTGATATTATTTACACCATAGTTTAACGATAAGAACGATGGTTATATTATTGTGTATTTAAGACGTATAGCGATAAGTGACTGTTCATTGTACTTTGTTCCCACCACATGTGTGTTGAAGTTAATTCATATCAGATGAAAAAGATGTAATCGAATCAACATTGCGATTTTCCATACAGTTGTGGTCTTAGATTAATTGATTTATCTAAGGTTATAGTTTATCCAACTGCAGTTTCTTTCACGAAAACAATTTATCCAAAATTGGTAGCTGCAGCAGCGTCTCCTTCTTGACTATCGAATGGCAGTAAATTAAAATTTTACATACCTCTTATTATGACTATTCCAGTTTCAAGAAAGGAATGACAATGAGCTTTTAATAGTACATACTATTACTAATTGAGTTATAACGTCTAAACTATTAGCGATGATGTTCTATGAACTAACCCAAAATATGATATGTCAATGCAGTAGTGATGATGCAGTGTAGTAGCTCCATACATAATCCAAGTGTGCTCTTGCTTCGCTTCATCAAAGTAATGATATTGCCACATGATAGAATATATGTTTGCAATTGAAAGTTTCAATCATACAATCATACAACTAGTGCTGGTCTGTTTGGTAGTGTGTACAGAGCTTTAGATATTTGGCATTTTATGCACAGAGAGGAATAGATGCTTTTTAGTGCCAGGTGTGCCGGTGTCAACAACAACTCTATGGAAGTTCGTTCATAAAAGCAATATTTAATTAATTTAA